>JACEGR010002601.1:0-124330 GCA_014170235.1 Listronotus bonariensis | reverse complement strand
ACTTCCTATGAAAACATCAATAATTTAAATTCAAAAAAGAGGTTAAATACACGTGTTTAGTTCAAAAGAGGTTTATATTCTGACTTTTTTTTATTTTGGAATCATTCATATAGACTTTTTTTATCGAAAAAATGAGGCATGGAACCAAACATATATAGGCGGGTCCATATTTAATTCATTCAGAAAGTGATGCTGCCAAGTACACAAAAAATGATAAAGTAAACAAACCTTTTTGAAAGCACATTGCCTCGGACAGAGCCTGATTACATATTTTTAGATAAATAATAAAAAATACATTGCTAATACACGTATCACCTACTTACAAAACATTATCTTATTTCGCCCTGTCCAACTATAAAACCGGTGGCACGTGGCGTGGTACTAGAAACTCGTCGGGTTAAATATTTTTTGCTGCAATAAATCATTGTTTACAAAAGGGTTTCCTTACTTTATAATTTTTGTGTACTTGGCGGCATCGCTTTCAGAATGAATTAAATTTGGACCCATTTTTACCCGATGTTATTTGCCTACAGAGAAACAATTTGGTAAGTAAAATTTTTATTTTAAAATTAGCAAAAACATGTTAATTTTTTGATTTTCCTACAGGAAAAATTAAAAGTTTTAAAACCAAATAGGATTGCCAGTTGTCCGGTTTTTGACCGGACTGTCCGATTTTTCTGATATGTGCCCGGTCGGAAAAATCTTAGCAAATCGGACAACAGAATGTCCGTTTTTTTGTAAGACTTAGATAAAAAGTGCCATAATTTAGGAAAAAGTTACATTTTTTTTAGTGGAACATCATAATCATCGCCAATCAAAAAAACCTACCTTTGTAAACATATAAAATAATTACAGGTAACAGATGAAGACTTCACAGAATGGTTCAATATTAAATTAAAATTAAAACTTATTTGGTCAGACAAACTCAATCGTCAGTCTTCAGGGCCGGATTTAAAGGGTGGGGGTAGGGATGGCAACGATATATCGATTATTTTCAAATATCGATATATCGGAAATCAAATATCGATAATCTTCATCTATATTTAACATTTTGATATATCGATACATCGATATAGTATATTTTCGATATTTGTGGTAAATAAGTCAAAATTAAAAGGAGATTTTTTCACTTGAAGTTTTAAAACTGTCAAAGATGTTGTACAGTTAAATAAAAATAACTATAGTATTAAGGTATAAAAGAAAATAGGTAAAATTGCCGAAAAATAGTGTGAGTGACAAATTTTAAAAAATCGTTTCTCGAATACTATAAACATTAACTACTTAGCGTCATTTTGTAAAGGAAGGATGGAAGTTTTTTTTCTATGAACCAATGCTGTTGACTACTACCTGGAAAAAGTGTGCAATTTTCGACCTAACCTCAAAAACTGAAAAGAAGCTGTTTTCACCCCATTCTCAAAAACGCACCCCTTCAAATGATAGCACTCTGCGGTTTTTTAATAGTTGGGGGTCCATTGACCATATGAAATAATAAAACCCCTTTAACGTTGTAGTTCCTTTTTAAAGTACATAATCAGTAGCCTATAAGTGCTTCTTTCTTTGGTTTTAATTCATCTTGCATTGCCATATAAAGCCATAAATCCGATTTAAAAATACGGCCAAGTGAATTAGCTCGATTCTGTATAAGGAAAGTCTTTGCATAGCAATAGATGTAGTTGTTTTTAGGGGTTAATTACATGTATATTTTGGTGTTATAAATAAATTTAGGTGGGGTCTTGGACCAAATGACCTATGGACGAGCAGAGCCTACTATAGGTACTGTCTAATAGGCTCTTGGCCAAAATTTTACAATATAAAAATACTATTTTAATTAATAGTTAAATACGTCACCAACCCGGGAAAATAAATATTTTAACAAAATTGTCTATATTTGATTGTAAATAATTTTTAAAGTTGATTGACATTTATTCCACAATGTGCAAGTTTAAACAACTTCACAATGTTGTCAGTACCCAAGATCGTTTAACTAGGTAAGGTTGCCTCGTAAGCCTTGCAACATGGCGGACCATACGTCACATATGTATTTTGCTCATTATTTAATGAAGTTTGTGTTTTTTGTCAATATTAAAGAAATACTTTTAAATACTGTTAATTCCAGTTGTTACCGTAATTTCCTTATTTCCTATTAATAAATTATTTAAAAATGATTATTCTAGCTGATTTTTAAATATTGTATATCGCGCTCTTTCGCCCTCATAGTATTATCCGTCTAGACATCCTTGTTGGCGCCAAGGAACCAGCAGTGCGGTACATATTATGTGACGTAATGAGGCAACCTTACCTAGTCAAACGATCTTGGTCAGTACTTATGTGAAAAGCGCCACGTTAAATAAATCTGCCAACAAAGGAATAAGCAATAGAAAAGGGATGTCGTACCTTGTATCTTTTGTGACGCAGGCACACTCCGTCATCGGTCTTTGCGGCATTTTAAATAATTTCGCGGGCATTTCCACAAAAATAAAAATGTTTGCATTATCAGAGACAAGAATGAGACGAGCAACTAAATGTTAATAAATTATGAGAGAGAGAGAGAGAGAGATAGCTGCAGGGCCTTCCTTGTCTGTCTTCAAGGAAGGTAAACGCAGATGACGCGTGAGTCGACTTTATGGTTTGCCCGCCAAATTCAAATTATATACTTAGCTGTGCCATTTGCCCTTAAAATAAGGTAATTGTTTTTGTTTCCTATTCACATAAAATATTGGAGTTTAGTTCAATAATTACACACATCTA
Organism: Listronotus bonariensis; assembly: GCA_014170235.1. Classification (NCBI taxonomy): domain Eukaryota; kingdom Metazoa; phylum Arthropoda; class Insecta; order Coleoptera; family Curculionidae; genus Listronotus; species Listronotus bonariensis. Next base: position 121,582 of record JACEGR010002601.1, on the reverse strand, counting down.
ATTAAAAATGTCATTTATTTGGTTTTCATACAGATTTTTCTTACAGATCACCATGTCAATACTACCTTAAATTATCTGTTGAAAAGCACAAATTTAATATATACACTGTGATCACTAATAAAAGTCAATATTCAAAATCCCATTAAAGGTAAAAAACCACGAAACACACAATAAATCACAAAAATGTAAACAAACTGTCCAAACAAATCGGCCATTAAAAAATATCAAACACAAATATCGAATAACATTTCGGCATGACTGCCTGTGGCAGCGTTGTCAAGTTAAAAATATTCGATTCTTGGTATATAGTATAATCAGGTTTTAGCCAAAGAAAGGTATTATGGTTTACATGCAGGAATTGTAAACAACTTGGCAACCATGAAAAGGCGATGATTGCACCCTCTGCGATTACCTCCCATAATAAATGACAGAGACATAGTTATAGGAACTTGCGTTAAGTTAGAGAGAGATAAAAGGTAATGGACAGGACCAGTAACTCGTCTCATTCTTGTCTCTGACATTATTACAATAAAAAATCTTGCAATTTCCGGGAAAATTTAAAGAAAAGGAATCAAATACAGTCTATCTACACCGAAATTTGGTACGTAAGGTGCACGTGGCTGAGGGCCTATTTTTTGGTGCAAAAATCGTAAAAATACCTACAAATGTCCCCCACAGCTTGTTGGTATGCAAAGGAGGAAGCGGATGCGGATGCAAGCGTAAGGATATTAATAAGGCTATAGGATCTTCTTTGAACGGAGTTGTTAACTAATTTTTTTCAGAAACGTTCATCAAGTCTAAATAATCCTTATTGTCCTAATATATACGAGAATATACGAAAATAAACACAAATATTTGGTTTCATGAATTATTATCCTTATTCTTACCAGACAAACAATAGCGATCATTATGAGATCTATCGTGACACATAAATTATCTCTTATTCTCTTTCGGACGGTTAACAATACGTTGAGCTTGAGCAGGGTCGAGAAAAATCGGAATAGGAAGAGCCGCACATCTTTTCCCAGTGAATGGAGCTCCGGATCCGGTTTCCGGAGACGGGAGATGGGACACGCGGCCATAACAAATGACTCTCGACAAATCATTCTGGGCCGGCAGCGGGATGATGGGTTACGGATTGGGAGGACAGGACAGGGCCGAAAGTGTTCTTGGAGTTTTGGAGGTTAATATTTACCTTACAAATATGGAAAGTGAGTTTTACTTACGCATGCGAATGCCGTTGAACCTAGGGCGCGAAGCTAGGGTCGACAACGACGCACTATGGATGTTTAAAAGAAAATGTTAAACAAAATTTGATATATAGGGTATCTCTAAAAGGTGCGAATAAAATGTTATCATAAATTTCAAAAGCTAAAATAGGATTTGAATTTTTATTTTTTAAATCACCTAATGATTCACACTCTAAAAAATCAAGAAGTTATTTTGTTTTTAGTTCGTTTAAGATACCGCAGGTAGCGCCCCATAGGGTTTAAATTAAAGTTAATAGCAGATTCTAATTTCTTACCTCTCAAAACTCCTTTTTGCCAAATATTGTGAGAATACACTTATTATTAACAAAATTATTTATAAAAAAATAATAACAGAATAAATATTTGATACCCTGTATCTCCGAAATCATCCACTTTTGGACTAAGGTAAGATGGGTAAGATCGTCATATGTTAGATTCAAGAATTTGTGGTAACATTTTGTCCACACGTTTTAGAGACACCCTTAGACCTTAGAATAGTGCCGGTATAATCCATGCACTAAAGCCGCTCGGCTTATTGTGCGTCCTGTCTTTTACGTTTGGGTGATGCCAGCCAGACGGAACCTACAGCTTGTCGTGGGTTCCGAACCACGGTCCTATGCGCGACAACTTAAGACTTCGTCCCCCCAGAGGAACTTACGAGCCTACCAATTGAGTGGGGTCCGCATGTCTACGGTTGCGCAGGACACGGCAAAGTGTGTTCCGGCGCCTTAATCCTTGCTGGCTATTAGCGTCGATACATTTTGCACTTTGTCCGTCTGTTGTTGAGCTAACCATTAAATTTCTGACTTTAGCCGCCGGCAGGATTCGAACCCGTCTCACGTCGGTTGTGCGCTCAACGACCTGGCGCCTTACACGCTCGGCCAAACACCCGACTCAGAGACACCCTAAGTGTATATGTAATTATCTATCCAAGAAAGTCTCCAAAAAATCGTGCACTGTGGTTTTTCTCATTAACATCAATAATTTTCAAAAAACAAACCTTTTATTGCTCTACAAACATCAAAGCACTTAGAAAATATTACAAATGTTATCAAGTCAGCTGGGTTAAAAACCTTTCGAACAACGATTCAATCATCTTTGGGTAGTACCTATGTTAATACCCCTATATTCTTAAATTTCTCCTGAATGGTACTTTCTTTAGTTATTATTCTGTACTTTTTAATATTATTCATAATATTTAGTAGCAAAATATTGAAAATTGCCTAAATAATATTCTCAATAATATTTAGTTAATTTATTTAAATGCAAAATGGGTAAGAAAATTTCAGGTTAGTTATAACCAAAGTTTACTAATAATATTTTTTGGGAGACTCTGTTTTTGGATAGTTAATTACATCAACTAAATTTTCGTGCAGCAATCAAATATCCACAAGTCATTCTTCCTGAAAAATCTAATTTTGTCAAAAAATTTCTCAAACACCCTATGATGCGGCGTAGCCAGAACTTCGTTCAGAGAGAGGGGGAGCAGCAAAGAATCCCCATAATAGCATAACGTTTTATTTTCTATAGAAAGAGTAGAAACTTAATGGTTAATAATTATTTTTCGGTAAGTTACAAAATAAAAAAAAAATAGTTATTTATTTTAAAATTCTTTAATCTTTGACCTTAAATATTTTTTTAATGGTTAGATTTACTAAAAAAATAATAATACCTTTTTGTAGAGCCTTTAATTTTGTACAAAAAACTTTTTAAAGTTATGCTGTACGACTAACAAATAGTGGGAAACAAAATTTTTTGTATGGGATTGAGAAAAATATGCAAGTTATCGGCGGATCTTCTTATTAAAATTAAGAGTCCATCATTGAAAAAACATTCTCTGGAGGTGTATCAATTTTTCAGTATCAGAAGTCAAAATAAAAATAGCTCATATTTTGTGGTACGCAAGTAGTCTACTAAGAACCTTCTGAGGATGCCAACCACTCGCGTTGGCAAAACGTCAAGGATACAAAATCTACAACGACAGCCAGATAGCACAAAAACTTAAGTTTAGCTCATATTTTTTACTCATCCTACTGTAAATTCCATTCTATTCTATTTTTTTTTCTTGGTTTTGGTCCCTTCAGTTCCAATCCACCATTCTCCCCCTTCCGGACTTTACTTTCCAGAGCTTCGTCGGCGGAAAATCTGGATAATCAAGCTCGTAGCTCCCAGAAATTCCAAAAAGAACACAAAAATATTTTTACAATCGATGCAATGTATAAATTGTCGGCTGTCAAACCAAGACCTGCTACTGGTGTTACGTATAACCTTCACTTTCACTACTGACATTTCCCAGGGCACGCCCATCTATTTCCCGCCATTTGAGAAATACCTTGTATTCACCACCAAACAGGATACCATCAGCTTATAGGAATCCTCGCTCACAGCGCTTAGATCCAGAAGAAAGATGCCGTCAATTTAGCGTAAATCTATCCCTGATCCCCGAAGGTAAAAACGTCCGTACGGCACCTCTAACCGCCACTTCGGGAAGAACTTTGTAGTCCTCTACGCACGTCCGCACTGTCCGGAGGTCAAACAAAGAGTCCATCCTACTGTAAATATATTATTTATTGGTCTTGTACGGTATATAGACTTATTCCGTATAAAAGTTTATGAAAAAAGAAATCCTGTGAGAGTACGTCCCTGATAGTGTATCTTTTAGTGCCCATCCGACGTGGATTTATGACGAAAATCCGGATGTTTTATTTATTTAATTGTTTGTTTGGCGAGGGGGTATTTTTTTGAATGCCTTGTTGTTGGCAATTTTTGCGGTAGGAAGCATTAGCATAAGTGGCAGCGGGTTATTGTGTGGAAAATAACACGCGTCAAAATACCATCCATGAAAAATTATCTGTGCGGAAACCCACTAAACTTTGAACATTAAACAAAACGTTGTATAAACATTGCTAATGTGTTTGACTAAAAACGTTTTATTTTATCATTTCAGAAACGTTTAAACAACATTTTGTATTTGTTTATAAATAACATTATGTTACAAACTTTACGTAACATTTAAATTTCATTGGCTAGGTCCGACGAGTGGGTGTTAAAGGCTGTACAAATTACTGGGGCCCGGACTGAATGGGGGGCCCGCGCGAGATGCCAACAGTAAAAGTAATGTAAAGAATATTAAATATAAAGTTTTTTTTTTAAGTGAGAACTTTTTTTGGCTCTACAACTTTATTAAGGGTTATTTTTGAAAAGAAGTACGACTTTGCAGAAAGTAAGGCCTTTTTTTTGGTCTTCAACTTTTTTAAGGGGGGCATCTTTGACTTGTACCGAGGCCCGACTCGGCTCTTGGCGGCCACGGCCCTGACTTTGGCCTCTTATTACAAAAAAAAATAATTATTAAATATTAAATCAGGACACTTAAAAACATTTTGCATGCCATTTATACAGGATGTTTCCCAATTGCAAATAAGGTAGTTATCCTAAGCCAATTCTATAACAAAAGTTTATATTAACGTATGTGCGGAAATTACTTGTTTCCCAGATAGAGAATATTAAACATTACAAAAAAAAATAGTTATTTATTATGTTAAAAATATTTATATATTTTAATAAAATTTTGGCTCTGTTATTTATAGTACGGGGGCTAATTTATCCCTAGCTTAAAGTAAATTATTAAGTTCAGTGGTAACAAACATATTTCTGCAAAAAATGTACAGGGTTGGTCCGTATATTTAGACAGCGCCAATCTCGTTTATTATACAAGGTAGAAAATAACTTTAAATACAAAAGATTTAGAAAATTATCCAAACCGTCAACAAAATATATTTTTGCAGAACAGAGTGAAAATGTGTGAAGTTTCTTTTAATTTTTTTTAAATGGAACACCGGAATATTTGGATATTTTTCTAAATTTTTGTATTTAAAATTTCTTTTTACCTTGTATAATAAACAAGATAGGCACTGTCTAAATATACGGACCGACCCTGTACACCACTAAATTTAGTGCAATTATTGTATCTTCTTTTTCAGTTAGACAAATAAAAATATAAGGATCTATTTGTTTCCTGATTTTGTTTTTTTCCTATTTAGGTTTCTACCGCATTGGGCAATACATTTTTAAATGACATTATTGACAGCTAACAGACCCGTGTAATTTCATTTTCTAGGGAGGGGGTAATGGAAGGTAAAAAGTATATTTGAACATCGTTTTGTTTTTGTAAAATAAAATTAGAATTCCTAAATTTATTAATTTAAATAATACCACAGACAATTATAGTTTAATTGTCTTTGATAATACAAAAGTATCAAAATATTGCAATTTTTTGTTTAATGTAACTAAAATAAGTCTGAATATCTTGAAGATTTATTGTATTCAATAAAATATACTGCATTCATTTTATTCAAGGACCAACAATGACTATGGGTACATCGTTATACTGAATCTGCTTCAACCGATCGGATAAAACTTAATCCGACAAAAAATTGCGATATACACGTTTCAGACTGAGTAAGGGATTTGAATTGAATTGTCGGATCGGAGGTTATAATTGTACGATATTCACGGTTTTTGAAAAGGTTTTAAAAATGATAGTTAAGTAAAACAGCTGATAAGTGTAGAAACAAAATAGTGGAAAATAAAATAAGCTTAAATATTTACTTAACTATTGTGATAACGTTTCTTTAGTGGTTTGGCGTTATTATTTTGTCTTATTTTTCGAAATTCAATTAAATTAATTAAAAAGTTTCACAAAAGTGAGGTTAAAAGGTTATTTTTATTTGTTTGCTCTCTTTGTCATTGTATATCATTTTCTTTGTCAAATTTAAAATTATTTAGAACCGGATTATCTACATCCAATAAATTCTACGACGCGACGAATTTAATCTTTAGAAGTCATTTATTCTATTGAAACGAGAAATGGTTAAATCAAATATTAAAAAATATTAAATGATTGAATAAACTATTTTCCTTTTTTGGTGTATAATTTTTATTTCATTAACACATCGAATTATTAAAGGATTTTTCCTTGCATTGACAATTCGGCATGTGTGTACTCGAGTTGCTAGACGGTGATAAGATAATAACAAAATTATGAATTTGGGATTGTTGAGTCGTTAGAAACACATTGTTAAGTTTTCAAGTGATAACTGTTATCACTTGAACACGGTTGGAGATGGATACCATCCAAAACGTTGTGTATCAGTTAAAAATAAAGACAATGGTAATCCAAGAAAGTAGTTTGATTCTATTGATATAAATAAATGTAAGAAAGGATTGACACAATTCTTAAATGTTAAGAAATTAAAAAAAAGAATTAAATAACCGAGTTAACCATAGCCCCCACCTATACTCTGTTTTCGGTAAGAAATATTCAAGTAATTTCAAGTAACAAAAATATACCTATTGACCGTATAAGGGACACTTAATAAAATTTGTGATGTTGGGTTTTTACCTGTCTGTAATGAGGTCACGTGTAGGAACTCAATCATCTCCCCGTCTAGCAACTCAACTATGTCAGTCTAGGAATTTAACAATCTAAATCTGTTTTATCTACGTTGGTCTAGCAACTCAAGTACACCGTTCGGCATAAGCATGAGTAGGGTGAAACAGTTCTGTTCTGCATCTTCTACTGAAACTTTCACACGGGACTCTTATTGCTCCTTCAGGAACATTTTCCACGCATCCCCAGCAACGCCAATCAACTCTCCGACAAATATTCCAAGTCATTCTCCCCGAACAATACGCCAATATGTTCCTGAATCCTCCCGAAAAAGCGCGAAAATCGTCGAGGCGAAACGAAGCCCTCACGCCGGACACGTGGCCAACGTAACTTTTTGCCACGTGTCGACGCCCCCTCGCCCGCAAATTGCACAGTCCTTCCCTAGATTGTGACTCTTTAAAAACAAGTCACAGTCCTAGTCACTCGCTAACCCCAACTTACAACATTTTATAGATTGGCTTGTGACGTAGTGTTGCAGCTAGTCACAGTGCCAACAATGTTATTGATAGTTTCTTTTAGTTCATTATCCGGTCACGTGACGTGCCGGCGCTGGCGATTGTCAAATTATACCAAAGGGAAATGGCCAACGTTGATGGGTATTAAGGGGTTGACTTTTTTCGGGGATGTTTTGGTGCACGGTGCGACAAGTGTAACAAAGAATATCTGATGATGGGTGTTGATTGGGTAATTGTTTGGACTAAGCTATAAATGTTTTAAATTCGGCACGGGAAATAATTGGTATTTGGGAAGGATATGGCTCATGTATTATGATACATAGTATACAGGGTGTCCGGATTATACGTGTACAAATTTTATGACTAACTTCTGATGTCAAGAATAAGTCCGTTTTAGAACAATAAATTTGCTTATTTACTTCAAAATATGGCATAAATGTGATAAAATGTTTAATTTAGAATAAGAATAAAAGTTTATTAGGTTTTTATAATAAGACGAAACGTCAAATCCCAAATTTAATAACATTAATTTATATAGGTAAAAAGTGGTAATGGCAATGACGCATTTATTTCTAAATATCTCTTTAAATAAACTGTTTTGATTTTTTTATTAATGTTTTTGGATAAGTCCCGAAAGACTCAGTGCCGTATTATCCATTAGGCTGACTAGGCTACAGCCTAGGGCGCCATGAAAAAATAGGCGCCAGACAGGGGAGTAATAGACGCTAGACAGGGAAGTTTCTAAAAAGTGTAGGTCGGGTGGGGATTAGAAGTTAACTTTTCTGTGGGGATATAAATAAAATAGACGCGAAAAGGAGAGAATTACCTTTTTTGGACTGAAATGGAGGTAAAGACCTTTTTTTTTTGCTCTTAAAATTTTTTTTTAGTAGGAAAATAGGCGCTCTGGGAATTGTAGCCTAGGGCGCCTTATATCCTTAATACGGCCCTGGAAAGACTGTAATTTAAACAGCTTCAAATGTATCTCTTACCGTTACAGAGATCCTAATGGTGCGCCTCAAATTTGTTAAACGATAAACATATACAAAATTATAGAACAAAAAAAATCCATTGTCTGTAGGTAAAAAAGGTAATGGAAAATTTATTGATACAAATTAAATTCACGCAAAAAGAGGTAAAAATTTGCTGTTTAAACTTTTGTTGTTTTTTAGGGGGATGAAAATCATCTTCTGTCCTAAAATTTTAGGCCAGTAGTATCTTGTATAGAAGGGTGTAACACAATATTGGTAAAAATGTATGGACAAATTCTGTTCTACTATTGAAATTATATTAAAAAAAAGTTAATATTATTATGGGTCTGGAAATGTATTGCTTCCCAGATACTAACACCCTGTATCTAGGAGGCAACGCATTTCCAGACCCAGGTTTATAATTCCCTTTTTTTTAATTTTCAATGGTATAACTTTAAAAAGAAAACGTATAATATTTTAAACCCAATTTTGATAAAGTTTGGCACTATCTATATCTAAAGCACTGGCTATATCTAAAGCTTTCGACCAAGTCTGGCATGACGCACTTCTTAATAAACTTCCCTCCTATGGTCTTCCAACTAAACTCTGCTCTTGGCTCTCCAGTTATCTTTCTAATCGACGTATATCAGTCATTGTTGATGGCCACTCTTCAAGCTTTCACGAAATTAATGTTGGAGTGCCTCAGGGTTCAGTACTAGCACCAACTTTGTTTCTTCTTCACATCAACGACCTTCTTTCTTCCATAACCAATCCCATTCATAGTTATGCTGACGATAGTACCCTTCACTCCACTTTTCAGGTTCCCTAGCCAATCTCTCAACCCGACTTGGAAGGCAAACGCAGGGAGATGCAGATATCTCTTTCACAGGATCTCAATTTGATATTGGATTGGGGCGCCAAAAATCTCATTCAATTTAATGCATCCAAAACACAATCATATTCCTTGTCGTGAAAAAATCATCAAACACTCACCCTTTGCTTATGAGTGGCCAGGTTTTGCAGAGCGGGGACACATTTAACCTTGTGGGCGTCACATTTGAAAATAACCTTAACTGGCATAAACACATTGTATCTATAGCCATCGCGGCGTCAAAAAGCTTGGATTTCTTTTCCGAGCCAAAAGTATTTTTCCCCTTTCAATTTATACACTTTGTATGTGTCCCAAATTCGACCCTCTCTGGAATATTGTTCTCATGTCTGGGGAATGGCATCCCCTACAACCCTCAGCATTCTTGATGCCATTCAAAGAAGGGCTATTCGTCTTATTAATGATCCTTTACTTACTCAAAGACTTCCTTCTCTTGCCCATCGTCGAGCTGTGGGAGATCTATCGCTCTTCTATAGATACTTTTACGGCTTCTGCTCCGACGAATTATCCAGTATAGTCCCTCCTCTTGCAGCTCCCAACAGAGAAACTCGTGGTGCCGCACGTATGCATCCCTATACGGTCCAATTGGACAGGCCCCGAACTTCCCATTTCGTTCGTTTTTTTATCCCTAGAGTTTCTGGACTGTGGAACCTACTGCCAGCGGAAGTTTTTCCTTCCTCCCCAAATCTTCAAGTTTTTAAGTCCTGTGTTAACAAACTTCCTCTTACCCCTGCTTAAGATACCCACGGTACGTTGGTATTTTGGCTTTCAGTCTTCCTGGATTGTCCAAAGATAAAAAAAAACTATTATTTTTAGTATAAGGAAGCAGATTTAGCTCTAACACACTGAATTTTATTTATATTTTATTTAGAGTAAGCAAGAAACGTATTTTTAGCTCCTTATTTTTCCCTATCTTGTTTAGTTTTTGAGAAAAAAATAATCTACCAAACTTACTAAAAAAATTTTCAAGTTAAGTGTTTTTAAAAAAATTTTCCATGTTTTTGAGTGGACCAGAGATTGGAAATTAAGTAAATTTAATTTTATTTCTCAAAAGCTAAGTAAAATACAAAAAAACGATATATTTTTACTTGCTTACTCCATATAAAAATGTAAATCCATCTACATATGATCATAGAATATTTTCTTTATATTTTTCTTCTGTAGCATCTGCTCCTAAATTTGTGTAAAAATATGTTGTAACATCCTGTACACAGGGTTATTTTTAAGTTGGTATTTTTCTCTTGAAATTCAAAAATTCAAAAAATAAGAACATTTTTTTCAAATAAAATTATGTCCAAAATGCTTTCTTTGCAAGATACGAGGTGTTAAAATTTTAAGAAAAAAATACCTTTTTGTTATAATTTTCCTAAACTACATTTTTGCTGTAATTATTGTGGGGTTCAAAAATCGATCACAAAAACTTAAGTGGGTGATTCTACTTGACAAAATAAGGGTAGAGCTTCATGTAATTTTTTTCAAAATGTCATTCGTTTTCGAGTTACAAGCCGTCAAAGTTCAATTTTTATTTTGGTTTTTTCGCCATATTGCATTTATTTTTTAACCAATCCAGTTGATATTTGGCACACAAATCGAGCTTTGCAGATTCTAAAATTTTAAGACAAAAGTACTTTTTTAAATACCGCCAGTGGGCACTTAAAATTTATTTATTCATCATAACTTTTTATTTTGACAGATATCGCAAAGCTGGAGGCGCCATTTTATAGACAATCAAAAACCTGAAAATAGGTACTTTTTATTAAAGTTGATAAACCTCACCGTTTAGGCACCAATAGAAATCAAAGTTTTCATCAATTTCAATCAAATTACCTACATTCATACAGGGTGTTCAGTAACTCAACCGACAAATTTTACGGGGCGATTCTAAAACAGAAAATAAGAAAAAAACTAAACATATATCCTAAAGGTCTTAGTTTTTAAACTACGGTGTATTAAATATTTAATTTTTTTTTAATTTTTAACACCCCGTAATTGAAAAAACTCAAGACATATGTTTATATGAAGTTTTCTTCTTATTTTTTGTTGTAGAATCGTTTCGGTTAAGTTTGTCAGTTGAGTTACTGGACACCCTGTATGTATGTAGGTAATTTGATTGAAATTGATGAAAACTTTGATGTCTATTGGTGCCTAAACGGTAAGGTTTATCGACTTTAATAAAGAGTACCTTATTTTTTAAGTTTTTGATTGTCTATAAAATGGCGCCTCCAGCTTTGCGATATCTGTCAAAATAAAAAGTTATGATGTAAATAAATTTTAAGTTTTTGGTAAAGTGCCCTCTGGCGGTATTTAAAAAGTACTTTTGTCTTAAAATTTTAGAATCTGCAAAGCTCGATTTGTGTGCCAAATATCAACTGGATTGGTTAAAAAATAAATGCAATATGGCGAAAAACCAAAATAAAAATTGAACTTTGACGGCTTGTAACTCGAAAACGAATGACATTTGAAAAAAATTATATGAAGCTCTACCCTTATTTTGTCAAGTAGAATCACCCCTTAAGTTTCGTGATCGATTTTTGAATCACCCTGTATATTTTATATTAATACTAAATAAAAATTCACATGATTTTAGAAGTGGCATGGGTTCATAACTTCTTTGTCAATTTTCAGAGTGTCAAAAATAATATTTTGTCAGTAGATTTCTCATCGATTTCGGCATTTCCCCAAACACTAGTCGGTCACGGTCCACGTTTCCCGTGCCGAAAAAGGGCTCAAAGTCTCGTAACTCGTGCATTAGCAAGATTAAAACTTGGCCGCCCTTCGCCGCTTCCCGGTTCCGCTCCCACAAACATTATCCCGTTTAGAGGTCGCTCAATCCCGAGTTTGATGCCGCTCTGTTTATTATTCCGATTTTCGTTTGCATTCGGGCGGGATTTAGATTTGTTTTGTTGCGAAACAAACTGGAATTAGTCGAAATTAACGAAACATAACGGGGCGGACGATAAAAATTATTGTTTGTCAAATGCAGAAAATTTGAAATTAAGTTTAGCAGGATGAAATTATTTAAAATGGGTGTAAAACAAGTCTTATCTGTCAAAAAATAATAGTTGTTGGATGTGCGAGGGGTAGGCATTTGGATAAAAAGGTTTTAGAAAAATGCATAGACGTCGTGCTACCCCAATATGTTTAACTGAGATTCAATGTGCTGAATACTAGCAGGTAGCGATTAGATAAAAATCGCATGAAACTTAAACCCTGTGGGAAAATTCTGGAAAAAACTTAAAAATACCGGGTGTCTATGAGATCACTATTAAGCCTGTTATTTTCTTGAGAAGTGTTTCACAATTTTGATATTTTGGTTAGTTCTGGTTGCATATTTGTGATGTTTTAGATTTTAAATGCCACATCCGGTTTAAGCGGAAGTGCTCCCAACTTTGCTATTTTAAATGACATAACCTATATATTTTTCTAAAAATTAATTCTCGAGGCAATTCCAAGAAAATATATGTACCACGTGTCATACCTATCTTAATTAGTTTTTGAGAAAATGGCGTTCAAAAGTCATGTTAACCGCCATTTTTATCGATTTGTTATAAAAACAAATACTAACAAAACAGGGCTAATGCCATTTTTTACACACATTTAATAAACCTTATAATTCTTTTACCGTAAAAATACAATTTCCAGTTTTACCGGCAGTGGGTTCGGCAATAAAGAACTTTAATAATTCAAATGAAAAGCCTTAAATTTAATTATTTCTCAATCTTTTTGTTAATTATAACCTACCTCTAAACCTGCTAATTTTTAAAATAATAATAGTTAAAGGGCTGTCTTAAAAGTAGGAAAAAATATGTTTTTTAACGTTTCACCATTAATAACTTTTATCCAACACTTACATATAATATCTACATAATTGATCAGATTTTGAGGATATAAAGTGTACTATAAGTCACTAGTGAGCTAAAGTACCCTTTAGCTCACTAGTGAATTATAGACAATACAAAATTTTGTTGCTGGTGTTGACAATGACAAGTAACAAATAATGGATGACATTTTCAAATTATTTTCGATATTAAAAACGATTTATACGAAAGTGTTGGATAAAATTTTGTATTAGACACGTGAGTTATTACATATAAGTCACTTAAGAAAATTACCTCTCTCGCCCTTCGGGCTCGAGAGTTAAACTTTTCTTGCGTGACTTATATGTAATATAACTCACTTATCTAATAAATAACTATAAAACTATTAAGTTTAGAAATAGGGTATAATTAACAAAAAAAAAAAAAAAAATGAGAAATCCTAACTTTAAATTTAAGGCTTAAAATAGTGGTATTTATTTGAATAATTAAAGTTCTTTATTGCCAAAACTCAATTTCTGTGGCACTTCCGGTAAAACCGGAAATTGTATTTTACGGTTTATTAAATGTGTGTAAAAAATAGTCCTTTTTTGTCATCATTTCCTTGTTTTAATAAAAATCGAAACAAATAGAGGTTTACATAACTTTTTGAACGCTATTTTCTCAAAAACTAATTAAGATAGGTATGACATGTGGTAAATGTAGTTCCTTGGAAATGCCTGGGTAAGGGCCGTTTAAGTATCACGTAATCACTATAGGGGGCGGGGGTCTTGGTTTTGCTTATTTTTGATGACATGAGGGGTGGGGGGTCTAGATTGAGATTACGTAAGCAGCAGCTTTTTACTGGTTTACACATATGGCAACCCACCCACACAATGGGGCGCGTTCAAGAGTATTTAGCCGCTGGGTAAGCAAAGTGTCAAAATTGTCAGATTAAACCAATGGGGTGGCTTTATTTTGATAGTTTTGACACTCCGCTTAATCAGCGGTTAAGCGGCTGAGTACTCCTGACTGCGCCGATGCTTCAAAACAATACACATTTTTGGTGATTTTCGTTTACGTTTATTTTGTTCGTAATATTAATATTAATTAATATATTGTGATTTTTTACAAGGATTTTTTTTTTATCAAAAATGATTCCAAAAATAATATTTCTAATTCATTTTTCCTCTATTTTTTTTTTTGCGAAATTTCTGATTGGACGATAACATGTAACCTAATTCACGAAAAAAAAAAGATACGGAATTAGCTTGGATTTTATTTGGATGAAAAGCAAACCAAAAATTCCTTTTTCCGTAAATTCCAAAATTAAATTTTTTGTGTCAACTTGCTTCTCTTATTGGTGGTTTATATTTCTGTGGTAAGATGGCAAAACCCGATATGCCACTTTTAGTAAAATTTTAGAAGGAATATTTTTAACCTTGATGCTTCCTGAAAAGCACAATTTCAGTACAATATTTAAATTTTGCAACTAATTGTTTTCATATTAGTTGCAACATTTAAATATTGTGATTTTCAGGACGATCCAACTTAAAAATATCTCTTCTTAACATTTTAATAAAAGTGACATATCGGGTTTTGCTATCCTACTACAGATATGATATGGGTCCCATATCTCAACTTTTAGATTAAAAAAATATATATAAAAAATTATACCATAACATTTTTAATATTTGTTCCCAAAATCAATATTATATCCTCATATTTTATTGAACTTAAAACCTGCAGTTTCCCACTTTCTTTACTCGCCGTTTAAAGAAAATTAAGTTATTTCCGAAAATTAAAGTACCTACTCGTTCAGCCGCCAAAATTCCTGCCGTCGTATTTAATCCCCATCCCTTAGCTCTTGATTTCTTTCATATTTGTATGAAATGTATTTATGCCTTTTCAAAATCCGGAGCACTGTTGATTGATCTTTTCCTATGATATCCTAAAGTTTCCTTGTACTCACCTTCCCTTCATTTTCTTCCACGTGCAATAAAATTTCCAAGTCTCTATCATCTCTTACATTTTCTTCTCTTTGATACTCCCTAGCTTTACATCTGCAGATATTTATCCCTGTGCCTTTGGTCTCAAATTTTTTGATAGTCCTATCGACTGTTGATTTTCCGGGTATCGGTCTATTCGGATACTGAGCAGCGAACATGTCTGACACCTTTTGGTAACTATTTCCTTGATACCATTTAATACTTTTTCTTCAGTAGTATAACTCATGGTTAATCTTTTCGCTCTACGATTTTTTGATAAAAGTAAAGCACTCAATTTCAAAATGACAACGTTATGTCAAGCTAACTGGTATTTTTATTGTTGTTCATAAATATGAGGCGATAATAATGTAACAATTTTTAAAAATATATTAGCATCTAACTAGCAAACGGGTTAACCGAAAAATCTAAAGTTTTTACCATGGACGTAGATTTGCATGCTCTTCAATAAACTTTAATAGATTTTTTCTCTGAAATAATTAGGGGAGCCAATAATTGACCCCATTAAAAATTACATGGGATTTCCTCTGTCCCGCCCGGCGATGCATCACCCGGTATATCCTCAAGATTTTATGAGACTTTACAGTTTGACAATTCCCCAGTTTCTTTACTCGCCGTTTCAGGAAAATTAAGTTATTTTCGAAAATTAATAAAAGTACTCGTTCAGCCGTCTTCCATTTACTTTACCTAAGTACATCAACATTCTAAAATTTACGATAATGTATCTCGCACACTGCTAAATGGAAATCTGTACTTGGCTTGTCACTTTATGTCGCACTTTGTGCTGTGTACCCAAATATTGAGCTCTTCAAAATAAAACTTTTATGTCGAACGGGAGAACTAATAAAGTTTACATTAGGAGCTAATAGGAAGACGTAAAGGGGTTCGAGTTTATGAGCTTATTTGATGGTATACTTGTTTTTAAAATAAGTTAGGTATTTTGTCTTCTCCTAGACAAAGTGTCGTAAACTAATATTTAGTCGGTTTTAATACTTTTAAGCAGCGTTGAATTCCCTGGAGAAATGTGCCACATTTACAGGGTGTTCATTTAAAAACTTACCACTCAAGTTATTTGCGAAAAGAGACATATTTAACGCTGGCCACCGACGCTCAGGTCTACACACGGTCTACCTGACCGGCAGACCTGTACTGTTTCTTATTCAGGTAGACCTGAGACCTGAGCATGTGTGGGGCATTCAGGTTTAACTGCACAGTTTTTCCTCCGGTCGGCCAGAGAATAGATTTCTTTTTAATGAATAATAAAGTTAAGCAGGTAAAGAATATAATAATTAAAAATTATATAATTTAAATAAATGTTTAGGTTTAATGACAAATAAGGTATTGCTGTGCCACAATACATGTAAATAGTTTTATTTTTTATTATTATTTTTTAATCTTTGGACAATCCACGAAGGCTGAAAGCCTAAATACTAACAGTACCGTGGGTGTCTTAAGCAGGGTAAGAAGGAAGTTTGTTAACACGTGACTTAAAAACTTGAAGATTTGGGGGAAGGAAAGACCTCCGCTGGCAGCAGGTTCCATAGTCTAGAAACTCTAAGGATAAAAGAACGAACGAAACGGGAAGTTCGGGACCTGTCCAATTGAACTGTATAGGGATGCATACGCGCGGCACCACGAGTTTCTCTGTTGGGAGCTGCAAGAGGAGGGACTATACTGGATAATTCGTCGGAGCAGAAGCCGTAAAAGTATCTATAGAAGAGCGATAGATCTCCCACAGCTCGACGATTGGCAAGAGAATGAAGTCTTTATGTAAGTAAAGGATCATTAATAAGACGAACAGCCCTTCTTTGAATGGCATCAAGAATGCTGAGGGTTGTAGGGTATGCCATTCCCCAGACATGAGAACAATATTCCAGAGAGGGTTGAATTTGGGACACATACAAAGTGTATATATTGGAAGGAGAAAAATACTTTTGGCTCGGAAAAGAAATCCAAGCTTTTTGAAGCCGCGGTGGCTATAGATATTCAAATGCGACGCCCACAAGGTTAAATGTGTCCCCGCTCTGCAAAACCTGGCCACTCATAAGCAAAGAATGAGTGTTTGACGATAAGGAACATGATTGTGTTTTGGATGCATTAAAGTGGACGAGATTTTTGGCGCCCCAATCCAATATCAAATTGAGATTGAAAGAGATATCTGCATCGCCCTGCGTTTGCTTTCCAAGTCGGGTTGAGAGATTGGTTTGGGAACCTGAAAAGTGGAGTGAAGGGTACTATCGTCAGCATAACTATGAATGGAATTGGTTGTGGAAGAAAGAAGGTCGTTGATGTGAAGAAGAAACAAAGTTGGTGCTAGTACTGAACCCTAAGGCACTCCAGCATTAATTTTATGAAAGCTTGAAGCGTGGCCATCAACAATGACTGATATACGTCGATCAGAAAGATAACTGGAGAGCCAAGACCAGAGTTTAGTTGAAAGACCGTAGGAGGGAAGTTTATTAAGAAGTGCGTCATGCCAGACTTGGAAAGCTTTAGATATATCAAGAGCAACGATCTGGGACTCACCTAGAAACTCAAGAGACTTGTTCCAGTTGTGAGAAACGAAGGAAAGATCTGCTGTAGATCTCTTGTGACGAAATCCGTATTGCCTGTCATGTAAAATTTTATGTTTTTATTTTATTGTTTTTTATGATTTTTTTTAAGAATAAAATATTTCTAAGAAAATCGCTGAAACACGTCAAGATATTTATCAAAGGAGCACGTTTCTTACAAAAAATTGGACGGTGGCCCTTCAACCCCTTAACCACCAAGCAAGTTACAAGTGCCTGGCCAAATAGACAAAATTTGAAAAACACTCTGTATCTCCAAAACTAATCAAGTTAGCCATGATTTACTTTCACCATTAAATTTGTTTCAAACATTGAAATCGAGATTGCGCTATCAGATTTTTTCTATCTCTTTTAGTTTTTGCTATACCCTGCAAGGTCAACGAAAGGATGCCATTTGTATTTGTTACTTTCAATAAATTTCACTAAAATTACTGCTAGAATTCATATGCGCACAAGTGCCAATTTTATGTTGCTCAAAAGCCCTCTTCACACTGCATATTATATACCAATTTATTTGATAATAAAGAAGGTAATCTTGGTGAAAACTAGTGACAAGTTACAAGTTATCAGACTATAATTGCCAACCTCCACCAAGCTAATAAAGATATTTGCTCTGTTTTTAGAGTTATATTATATTTTTATTTTTCCAATATTCGGCGCCCCTGTGCACCCCAGCAGCCCTGCCGCTGTGTAAATTCACTCAGGCCGCGAACACAGATATGCTTTTAGCGCCCCGTTTTGGGGGAGCACGGCCTCCGAATTTACTACCTATAAATACGGGAATAACCGGGACCCGACAATATATGTACGAGTGTCGACTTTGCCAATAAAAAAGTCTGCCAGACGGAAATTCTTTAGAATAATTTTTGTGTCGAAGGAACAAAATGTTATCGAGTCCTCAAAATGCTGCATTTAGTGAAATCCACAAACATTTAAACTAAGGGTTTTTTGCTTTAAACATAGCAGAGCACTTTCGGGTTAACAGCCATATCCATGCTACCTTAAAACAAGAGAATAGTGATAGTATTTCCTATAACATACTTAATTCAGCAATTAGAGGATAAATTTAGTCTTAATACCTAATATAGTCCATTTTTACCTTCTCCCTACCTCTTCCAACCGTTGAAATTAACCTTAAAGAAAGGGTAGGGTATAGAAACTTTTTTGCATCTTTTAATATATATATATATATATTTATTTTTCATAATAAATGTGCAAATGTTGGTGGCTCTACAATGAAAAATAAGAAGAAAAACTCTATATGAACATATGTCTTAAAGTTACTGTATACCGGATCAGCTAAATAACATAACACATAGGCAATGTGAGGAAAAGAGACAGTCTAACGTGAATACCGACAGGTAAACATTTCGTATTAGATGATTCACGTACATCCTTTGTTGTTGCTTTACTAGCCAACATACCTTTAGCTAACGTTTATATACAGGGTGATCATTTTTAAGTCGGCACAATTGCTTACTTCTTTATTATTGAAAATATAAAGTCGAATAAATTAGTAAAGTTGTAGTATTTTTTCCGGTGTTTAACGTGCTGTCAATAGAAAAACCATTTACTTTTTTGCTTCTTAATAGACCTTTTAATAGTAATATAATATACTGATCTTTTAAAAAAGTATATTTTTGCAATAAATCGATAATGCGTTTTTTAATTGTTTTTTTTTGTTGGCAGAAGGTAATTCAGAGGAAAAATACTACAACTTTATTAATTTAACCGACTTCGTATCTCAAATAATAAAGAAGTTAGCAATAGTGCCGACTTAAAAATGATCACCCTGTATAGTATTTGCGGTGATGGTCGACTTTAGGGACAATACAATTTTTCCTTCAAAGTACATTAATTTAACAATATTTTACAACAATTTACACTTATCAAAGTGAGGATAATCACATTTAGGGCAGCCAGTTTAAAAAAAAGCTCTTTTAAAACTAAAATATGCCGAAATTTTGTATGTTTTCGGCTATTTATTAGTGAAACGAGTTCGTATCAGCTGTTCACGTTTTGTGCCAATCTTCATAACGTTTATGTCTTTGCGATGTTGCCGTTATTACGATTAGTTTAAGGAAAACGGCGTATCTGTTTTCAATTTTACGCATCCGAGTTTATGGTTTAGATTCAACGTGCCCGAAGGGCACTTTGCAAAACGTTTAATTAAATATCCACTTCTATATTCCCCCTTCTTTGTAAAATTGTGTGCAAAGGAAGGGAGGATATAGTGAAATAAGGTTAGTTTTTGTTAGTATTAGGCGTATAGCTGGGTGCCCAAAGGGCACATTGGTATACGCCCAATACTAACAAAAACTATTACCTGCTATTTGGATGCAAGAAAAGAGAGACTACAGTAAAAAGCACAAGCATGTGTAATTTTATTGGTTTAAAGAGCTATAGAGTGTCATACAAAACTGTTACATTTGGGTGGTCAAGTTAGTTCTGGTTAGTTAAATCTTTTTTTATCCGCTTTAAGGAACCTAAAATTCGGATTAATTTTAAGAATATTCACACAATCTTACAACCTCGTTAGTGTCTGTCATAAAATGTCAAAGATATCAACGAGTTTCAATAATTAGACGCAACAAAAACGATGATTTTAGCCAAAATCGGTCTATATAAGGTCGCAACATTCGGCCATATTGCTTTGACGTGTTATGACGTCACATCTCTCATTTTTCGGCCAAGTTGTTCAGTGCCGAAGATATACAGTTTATTGTATTATTAGAACAACCGTTTACACAACAGTTTTTAATTATTAATAAGTTGTAAATTCTTTTACTTTAAATAAAAACATTGGGAATTACATCTTTCAACAAATATCACTTCCAAAACAATGCAAAATGAAATGCGCAAATTCTAGACGCCACTGGATTGATCATCAGCTTTGATTTTACCCAGTCTTGCCAACTTTTCTCCGTGGACTGCCCTTCCTTGCGTCCCCGACCTCGTACCGCCTAAAAGTTTAGTATATGTCGCAACCTTATAAATATAAACTAACCTTGGATTTTAGCTGCTATTAAAATGAAATAAATCTAAAAATATTGAATTTTCCGCAAATTTTTTTCTTTAAATTTACTAGTTAAGGTGTGTACTTTTTAATAAAAACGTTTTTTTTTTTACAAATTCAACTGTCCCTAAAGTCGACCAGCATCGTATTTGCTGTGGGCGACATATATGTTAGGTAATAAAAAAATATGAAAATCTCAGTTTTGCACTCTGCCATTTAGCGTGTTTTCATGTCTTAATAAATTGATCTAAAATTCTCAGAAATATTTAGTATTATCATAAAAAATAAAGAAATAAATCGAACGTAACAGTGCGGTAGGTACGTTTCGATTTCGACTCTTTCGTTCGTGTTGCGTGACTCCGTAGCCGTATCCTGGGGAAATCTTAGTAAAAGCCTCCTGATTTACAGATTTCATTAAGGAAAGCCACGGATTCCACGCTTCCTGCTTTCCGTGCAGCGTGCAGGATCCTTCGTCTTTATAAAACGGAAATCTTCTTAGGGAAATTCTCTTTGAAGTATGTATATACTGCTCGTATGTAGAACGTAGAATACATACATCTTATGTGGTTTAAATTTAAGCCTTTGTATAAAATAATGCACTAGCGTACCGAAGGGGAAGCGTGGGGGCCTGACCTGCCTCCAGTGCCTAGTAAGAAGGGGCCTGAAAAGCAAAAGTGGGACCCCTTTGTCTTTCCCAAAAAAAAAAAAAAAAATACCGTTAAGCGGACTAGGTTTTAGCTAATGACCCTTTTTTCTCTAAAGAAAGATAAGCATTTAGAAAAAAATTAATAAAACTCAATTAAATTTAATAATAATACAAAAAGAAGTCCGGTAATAACATATGAGTATTAAAGTATAAAAATCTTGTTTATTTAGTTAGGTATTACAACGGGTAGTTGGGTACATATATTATTACCCGACTTTTTTTTATTAGTTTGAACATTTTTGTAATTTTTATTATTTATTTTTAAAGTCGTTTTAATTTATTTAAGAAATGTTTATTTTTCGCATTTTAGTTTATAATTATTAATTATCTCCCGCGTGGCGCAGTGGACAGAGCTTTGGTCTTCAAAGCCAGAGGTTGCCGGTTCTGATTCCCAGTGGGGGAGACATATTTAGGTAGTAGTTATTTAAAAATAACGATCGTGGTGGACTACCGCGTTGTCTAAAGGTGCTGTGAAATGCATAACTGCATGTTTCAGTGCTTCGACACACTTGGCGGAACAGGGGGAACGATGGGTTAAACATCTAATAACCCGACACCCACGGTACTCGGGTATTTAGGCATATGCCTTCGTGGGATGTCAAAAGATAAAATAAAACTAGTAAATCTGTAAACATAAACTAAAAAAACACTACCAGTACCTGTTTTAGTTCGGTAAAAGGGTAAATTTTACCCCAAAATTGTAGATAATGAATGTACCCCTGATCTCTTCTTTTTAAACCTTAACCTAACCTAACCTTTTAACCTTAACCTAAACTTTATTCTTTACCGGAGTGGTAATTGCCTTGCAGCAACGCGATAAACCAAACAGCAGTATCATTCTTTATCATCCTAGCATATACCTACTAGAGGCAGCTTTGCCGCACGAACAACGTACGGCAGAGAGGAAAAAATAGGTCTACTACCTTTCTGTTAAAATAGGTCCACAAATGCCGTAACATAATAAAAAAACACATACAGGCGAATTGAGAACCTCCTTCTTTTTGAAGTCGGTTAAAAGTGGATTTTGTTGAACAAAAGAGGCCTCGCTAAAACGACCTTTGCCTAATTCTCCACCCACCTTCATAACACCCTAACAAAATAAGATTTCCGTCCCGGACCCACTGGCATAGATAAACCCCCTACGGGAAAGGGGCAACTACCCTTCCCCAGGAATGTAAAAAAACGTGGGTTCTTACTTAGATGTAAAGGTTGTGAAGTAGCGTTTGTAAGTTGGAGAACACCTTGATAGCTCTAGGTATTTCCACTTTTATATTTCACAATAATTCAAATCAGGAAGCCACTTGGGTAAAAATTACCTACATCAAACTTAATGGGGTAGAATTATTATGACGTTAGTTTGGTTAAAATCCAGATCTCCATTGTTTATTTTTAAGCAGATGTAGATAAACAATAGAGAAACAATATTGCCCACTAGTTTTGGGACACCCTGTATAAAATTAAAAACGTAAATAGACTTTAAGTAATAAGTCCCTAGGCCAGTTATAAAATAAACCTCATGATAAGAAAACTTTAAAACCTTTTATGGGGTTCCTTTTGATGAGTCTACCACGAATATACATGCCGCCATGTATGGAAGCGGCGCTTTAACCCAGCCTATCAATGTCAAATGTTTCGGGTGTCGGACTGGGCAAACGCGTCATTTTTTGTCGGACAAGTTTAAAAATTGCATGTAAAACATGATAGAAATGACTCATTTATTTTTAAATTTGTTTTGCTAACATTTTATTAAAACCTCGAGCAAAGTATTAATTTAACAATTTTAAATTTCTTGGCAAACGATTGTATTATTACACTGAACAAATCAATCTTTAAAATTTTAATCTTATCAATACAATCCACCTTGTGCCTATTCAACTTTTTCTTTTCGTGTCAACCTTGGAACCTTCGGTCCGTATCGCAGATATTAAATCCATTGTTTGGGTCTAACTGTCATTTTGGCAAGATTAAAGACACTGATAAGATCTGACTACTGGCTGGCCAATGATGTCTGCAAAATAGGAAGTAATTTAATACATTAACAATACAGGATTACCAACGACGAACTGCGGTGATGGAATTCTCGATATGCAGGCTTTGGTTTTAAAAATTGACAACAATATAACATAGTTTTACTATTTTAGCATTTCTGGTTATACCAAAGAGAATAGACAAGGGAGAGAAACAGTTGATTTACCCCCACCAATTAAAAAATGGTACCACACACCTGCGACTTGTGATTGTGTTCAGCGACCGAAAGAGCTCGTCAAAGTTTTATTTTATTCTTGCTTAAAGTTGGTAAAAAGCACGTGCTTAGTTAAAAGTATGGATTTATTTATAATTTTTTGTTTCAGTACGCACTTTTTACGTAACATTTTTGTGTCTGAATCAATACTATCAGCCAAATATCTTGCGAACTTTAACCGGTGTGATGGTTAACTTAACACAGCGGGATTACTCGTCATGCGCATGGGAGGTTCTTTTACCGGCTTGCTATTGGCTGTTATAAATGTCAAAACTCTTGATTTTCATATATGTTTAATATGGCTGATGTTTTGTGATTGTTGTGGCTGTATATTTGTTTTGTGTTTTATTCGGTTTAATTTTACGTTTAACCTGTGTTATAAATATAAATTATTGAAACAAAATTTGTGTAAAGTTATTGGTTTTTTAAATAAATTATTTTTTAAATTATTTACGTTGTTTTTTTATGAATAAAAACTAATTATCACTTTATGTAAGATTTATTTTTTTTAACAAAATATTATATACATTAATATTTTATATAAATACGTTAAATATATTTAATGAATATCTTGCTGGAGGTAAAAGCACAATGAACCAATAGAGAATTTTGTGTGCGTCACTCCCTATTTAAAAAATTTGCTTGGAACTGTAAAAGACAAATGACAAATGACCAGTTTAAAAGTTATAATAGTTATAAAAATTATACTAAAGCCAAAAAATAAAGAGGCCTAAACACTTAAAAAACTTAATAACTGACCCAGTTAAGGTACAAACCAAGATATAGAGTGTGTCCACTTAAGTTCGTACCATAAGGCAAACTTTTATTATTAATTTTACGAAAAATCAACCATCCCATATTAATTGTTTTCGGTGGTAGGTACGTATATGAAATATCTTAAAAAATATGAATTTTTCTTAAGAGGAAAGTACACTTATTTCTGTCAATATCGAAAATTTGTGGAAAAAAGATGTTTAGGATTAAGATTTTTTTTTCTGTAATAACGAGCATTTTTGAGCTTCTTTTACAAAAGTATTTTATTTTAAAATAAGTACCTATCCAGTAATGTGGAAACTTAAATTTTCATTGTAAATTAAAACCTATAATCTTATCTGCTTCCTCATACCTAAAAAACAAGTATGTAGATATCGAATAAAATGTGACCAAGCACAGTACCCTATGGAAAATGAAATCCTACTACGTTTTCTCAGTATAAGTAATATTAACTTATACACTATAATACCTTTCAACTAAATAGGATTAAAATAAATCTAAAATTTATTTTGTTGGTAAGTTTTAGCGTGCTATTTTCATATATTTCTTAAAATTATACACTTCTTTACATTTTACAACCATTCTTTATGCTAAATATGTAATACTTATAATAAAAGTTTAGTTTTTAAGAAATAATTCTATAATTAGATTTTTATTTTTCAGTTCTCATTTCCCTAAAATTTATATATATTTTTCCACATTAACTTATTCCAATCTAAGAAAAAATATACTTCTACCAAATAAATTTTAATACACCATTAGCACTAAATTACCAATATTTAGTCATTAAAATATTAATAAATTTCAGTATAAACCACATTTTACACTTTTTATTAATGTTTTATGTATATTTACTCACAAAATCAATGTTTTTGAATATACCGCCGATTTTGACATTGGGAGTGCGTATGCGTATGCCTTGCCATCCCGCAGACCCTTCCTTCAAATTGTGCCACTTTTCGAAACGGCAATTGATCCTCTATCCTTGTCCATTCTCTTTGGGTTATACCGAAATTATTGTCAACGTCTTCATTTTAAAGAATTTATGGTTTCGTCCGTTACTTTGTGACCGTACATTTTAAATTAATAAAATAAAACAAAATATATACTTTGTTCATAGTCACTTTAATTGAATATTTAGCCGTGACAGCTGTTTCGTAGTACAACTACATTTTCAAACGTACTGACAAACTAAAATTATGTTACTTATATATAAACAGTAATACCTAATAAAAACATATTTTTTAAAACAGTTTTAAAATCAATATGGTACAGTTGTAAAATTTAAAGATTTTATTGCTATATTTTATAAAAGTTTTACAAGGGGTAGATTTCCTAGGTCAATCTGTGTGTTAAGCAGATGTACATTCTGTTTTTTATGTTTATAGATTTCAATATTTTCTAATATATCTAGTTTTCGCCCTTTTTGTTCTACATGTAATATTTTTAGGGTATTGATTTCTGGAAATTTGTGTCCGGTTTCCAGAAAATGGTTTGCGAAATTTGATGTTGTTTTCCCTAACCTATAACATGAGTTATGTTCTTTAAACCTAGTTTCGAAATTTCTTCCCGTTTGTCCAATGTAACAGCTATTACACTCTTCACAAGTAAGCTTATAAACTCCTGATTTTTTAAATTTATTTTGTTTATCTTTCACATTAAATATCATGTTTGATAATCGATTTGATGGTTTATGTGCTATTTTCTGGTTTTGTTTAGACAGGGTGTTCGAAATTTTTTGTGATATTTGGCCAAAATAAGTTAGGGTTTTAAATGGTTGGTTTTGTTTTTCAGGTATTTTTGGGTAAATTTGGTTGAGGGTGAGTTGTTTACGTTTCTTATTAATTATAGAGTTTATTAAGGGTGGTGGATAACCATTGTTTTGAGCGATGTTTTTTATAGTGTTTAATTCTTTTTCTAAATTTTCTTTGGAAAGTGGAATGGAAAATGCGCGATGTATCATTGATCTGTATGCTGACATTTTGTGGGTAATTGGATGTAAAGAATCATTAGGTATTGTAATATCAGTAAAAGTTGGTTTTCTATAGATATCAAAATTTATGGTTCCGTAGTTAGTTTTTGTTATTTTAAGATCTAAAAAGTTAATGGAGTTTTGTTGTTCTATTTCCAAAGTAAATTTAATCTTAGGGTGGACAAAAATTATTTTACATATAATGGAAACTTTTTATAAACAAACAGACGGACTAGCTATGGGTTCCCCTTTAAGCCCTTTAATGGCGGAGATATTTATGTCAAAACTAGAAGAATCATTTATAAACTCCAAACATTCAGATAATGTTATATTTTGGTACCGATATGTGGATGACATACTTGTCGGCTTTTCAGGAAATGAGATAGAGCTAAAAAATATTCTTAATTATATTAACTCTATACACCCTAAGATTAAATTTACTTTGGAAATAGAACAACAAAACTCCATTAACTTTTTAGATCTTAAAATAACAAAAACTAACTACGGAACCATAAATTTTGATATCTATAGAAAACCAACTTTTACTGATATTACAATACCTAATGATTCTTTACATCCAATTACCCACAAAATGTCAGCATACAGATCAATGATACATCGCGCATTTTCCATTCCACTTTCCAAAGAAAATTTAGAAAAAGAATTAAACACTATAAAAAACATCGCTCAAAACAATGGTTATCCACCACCCTTAATAAACTCTATAATTAATAAGAAACGTAAACAACTCACCCTCAACCAAATTTACCCAAAAATACCTGAAAAACAAAACCAACCATTTAAAACCCTAACTTATTTTGGCCAAATATCACAAAAAATTTCGAACACCCTGTCTAAACAAAACCAGAAAATAGCACATAAACCATCAAATCGATTATCAAACATGATATTTAATGTGAAAGATAAACAAAATAAATTTAAAAATCAGGAGTTTATAAGCTTACTTGTGAAGAGTGTAATAGCTGTTACATTGGACAAACGGGAAGAAATTTCGAAACTAGGTTTAAAGAACATAACTCATGTTATAGGTTAGGGAAAACAACATCAAATTTCGCAAACCATTTTCTGGAAACCGGACACAAATTTCCAGAAATCAATACCCTAAAAATATTACATGTAGAACAAAAAGGGCGAAAACTAGATATATTAGAAAATATTGAAATCTATAAACATAAAAAACAGAATGTACATCTGCTTAACACACAGATTGACCTAGGAAATCTACCCCTTGTAAAACTTTTATAAAATATAGCAATAAAATCTTTAAATTTTACAACTGCACCATATTGATTTTAAAACTGTTTTAAAAAATATGTTTTTTATTAGGTATTACTGTTTATATATAAGTAACATAATTTTAGTTTGTCAGTACGTTTGAAAATGTAGTTGTACTACGAAACAGCTGTCACGGCTAAATATTCAATTAAAGTGACTATGAACAAAGTATATATTTTGTTTTATTTTATTAGTCTTCATTTTAAATTAGACATACTGTCCATTATTTTATTTTCAGATTTTGCGTAAAATTCTAAGCAGCACTCTAGCAGTGTTTAATTTATTTTAAATTTAATGTCTTAAATGACTGTTGGAGGCCATTTGGCCATTATACGGTTTTTGTCAATTTTACTTTTAACCTTTATTTTTGACCAACCTACATGTATTAATACACAAACCTCACACTTAAAAAGGGTTGTCAGTTTATTAATCTAAATTTTCATTTAACATGTCAAGAAATTTTTATGAATAACGAACAGATAAAAAAACAGCATTAATTTGATCGTTTTGGTTTACCGGCCGTTTAGGTAAATCCCTGTTCTAAAACTTTTACACTGGCATAATGTCATAGCGACCTTCTGTTTTCTACTGATTATTTTAATATAGTGTTTAACACTGTCCAAATATCATAGCAACTTCCTGTTTTCTACTGATTACTTTGCTAACGTGTTTTACATTGGCAAAATGTCACAGCGACCTCCTGTTTTCTACTGATTATTTTAATATAGTGTTTAACACTGTCAAAATATCATAGCAACTTCCTGTTTTCTACTGATTACTTTGCTAACGTGTTTTACATTGGCAAAACGTCATAGCAACTTCCTGTTTTCTACTGATTATTTTACTATAGCGTTTAACACTATCAAAATATCGTAGTGACCTCCTGTTTTCTACTTATTATTTTACTATCAGTGTTTTACATTGGCAAAATATTATATCAACTTCCTGTTTTCTACTGATTATTTTGCTAAAATGTTTTACATTGGCAAAATGTAATAGCAACCTCCTGTTTTCTGCTGATTATTTTACTATAGTGTTTAACACTGACAAAATATCATAGCGACCTCCTATTTTCTACTGATTATTGTGCTAAATTGTTTTACATTGGCAAAATATTATAGCAACCTCCTGTTTTCTACTGATTATTTTGCTAAAATATTTTACATTTGCAAAGTGTAATAGCAACCTCCTGTTTTTTACTGATTATTTTACTGTCAAAATATCATAGCGACCTCCTATTTTCTACTGATTATTTTGCTAAGTGTTTTACATTGGCAAAAACTTTTAGCGACTTTCTGTTTTCTACTGATTATATTTTTACTAAAGTGTTTTACATTGACCATATGTAATAGCAATCGCCTGTTTTCTACTGATTATTTTACTATAGTGTTTAACACTGTCGAAATATCATAGCAACCTCCTATTTTCTACTGATTTTTTGGTAAGAGTGTTTTACATTGGCAAGACATATTATAGCGACTTTCTGTTTTCTACTGATTATATTTTACTAAAGTGTTTTACATTGAAAAGAATGTAATAGCAACCTCCTGTTTTCTACTGATTATTTTACTATAGTGTTTAACACTGTCGAAATATCATAGCAATTATTATTTTCTACTGATTATTTTGCTAAAGTGTTTTACATTGGCAAAATATTATAGCGACTTTCTGTTTTCTACTGATTATATTTTACTAAAAGTGTTTTACATTGGCAAAATGTAATAGCAACTTTCCGTTTTTATTGATTATATTTTACTAAGAGTGTTTTACATTGGCAAAATGTAATAGCAACCTCCTGTTTTCTACTGATTATTTTGCTAAAGTGTTTTACATTGGCAAAATATTATAGTGAATTTCCGTTTTCTACTTATTATACTTTACTAAAGTGTTTTACATTGGCAAAATATAATAGCAACCTCCTGTTTTCTACTGATTATTTTACTAAAGTGCTTTAACACTGTCAAAATATAATAGCAACCTGCTTTTACTAAAATGTTTTACACTGGCAATATGTCATAGCAACCTCCGATTTCTGATGACAAAGGCACTCTACCTGCTTTTCTCCCTTGATAAAACCAACATGCTGGTATTTCAAGCGACAAAATTAAGTTAGGTTAAAGTAAAAGGCAACAAGCTTGTATGTTAATTTGTATGCAAATCAAAGGTTGAAGACTGGCCTGTAATTCTCGTGAAACAGTCTTGTCGAATATCATTCGAAAAAACATTTTTAGGCAAAATATTTTTTTGTTTTATTTAAGTTTGTTGCTTTTTGGGTAATTTCGTTAATGAAATTTTTTAAAAATGTAAGTGTCATTCACAAAATTGCCAAGCAACAAAGAATAGATATATTTTGGGGCCAAAATTTTTCTGTTTTATGATATTATTATACAGTGTGTCTTAGGATAGGTGCTACAAGAGGACAAATGGTCCAAAGCTAATAAATACAAGAATTTTACTCAATTGGTATTACACAGGACGAGTTAAAACTAAAAATATGAAAAATGCCAGGAAGTATATTAGCTATACCTATTTTATACTTAAGTAAATTTTATATAGAAAATTAATGTTATGTCAAAAATTTGAAGTTAAAGCATAAGAGTAAAAAAATATTGAAAATTTTTTTTATTACGCATTTCAACTTAAATAGTGTGGCCAAGATAGAGGCAATATTTTAAAAAATAATCCATAATTTTAAATAGTTTTTTTTTAAATTTGCTCTCTTAAATCAAGTATTTTAAAAACTGTTACACGCATAATGTAAAAAATTGACAATAATAATTTTTTTACATTCATTCCTTAATTTTAAATTTTGATATAAAAATTAATTCTCTACAGCATTTACTTATACAATTTGCGTCCTATTTTTAAAAAACAAAGCGTATGTGCTTTGGTTATTTTTTAAATTTTTAGTTATAATTCGCCCTGTGCATATTACTCAATGGGAGTAAAATTTTGTATTTATCATGCTTTGTACCATGCCACCCAGTTTTCCCAAAAGGGCATTAAAAAATTCCAACATTTTTGGTCCATTTTTTCCTCTTATAACACCTATCTGGGACACACCGTATACGATTAATTATTTTTCATGACCATATTTCAATCGTTGAGCTATACAAAACTCCATCGTTTTCATCTGACTGTTTTGACCTGGCTCAACACCAACCGTTTGTCTGGAAGAAATCGAAAGGTGCTTCGGGCAGCCGCCGGAATCCATGTTAAGATCGTATCTTGGCCGGGTTAGTGAGGCGACTGCCGATCTCGGCGTTATCGGCGTGTCATCTGCCTATCGCCGTTCCTCATCTCAGCCAATCCGGCAGACGTCCAGGCAACCTCTTTATATGTTTCTTTTTGGATTTTTGAAATCTTTCATGTCAGCTTTCTCAAGTCTCTTTTTTAATTTGCCTTTGAATACGGG
The DNA here is from genome assembly GCA_014170235.1 of Listronotus bonariensis. NCBI lineage: Eukaryota > Metazoa > Arthropoda > Insecta > Coleoptera > Curculionidae > Listronotus > Listronotus bonariensis. Next base: position 90,780 of record JACEGR010002601.1, on the reverse strand, counting down.
CTGAAGGTCTGAAAATACCTACTTTTAAAGTCGTACATCATTTATATTGCGATATCTCGTGAAATTTTGCGATGTGTCATGTACCTAAGACTTTGGCCATGGACTTTGTGTTTTATGTCCCGTATGTCACCTATGACAGGGTGTCCGGAAACTACGCATCAGGATTTCGGTGGGCAATTCTACACGAAAAAATTAATGCAACAATCTTTTTGGCATACAATTTTTTTGGAAAACTTTAATAATAACAGAGATAAGCAGGGTGTTGATTTTTTTTTTGTTATTTGCTTGAACTGCTTAGCAGCTTTTTTAATGTGTCAGATTTTTTGCCAAATTTTGCATTCATATTACTAATTATTTTTTGTATTCACCCTACTAATTTAACGCCAGGGTCCGTATTCTTGAGTTTTAGGAGTAGAAATTGTGAGAGAAAGTGGTAAAAAATGGGGTGGCCAAGAAATCCTGTATTCTTAAAGCCAATTCTATCAAAAAGTGATAGTGTGAACACCCAGTATAAAAAAGTATACATTTTGGGAATTTTAAAAATATACATTTTTGGGAATTCTAAAATAAGTATACATTTTAGTTGGTTTACTTAACATTGGGAAATTTGCTACATAAAAATATACGTGAGGTGTCAAGGTCTTAAAAGTATAAATTAAACAATTTTCTAGGTTACTTTTATAATAATAAAATAAAAACATTAAACAAACTGGGTAGCGTAGAAATGCAAAACAAACACTGGAAAATTTGATATTTAAAGAAGAGAGAAAGAAATTAAAAGGGGATTTTTATTAGATAAGAAGTAGTTAGTGAAGTCAAGCATAAAGTTAAAGTTTTAGTTCAGCCCTCGTACGGGCTACTCCTAGTGAGGAGTATGCCCGTACTAAATTTAGTTAGTCAAATAAGTTAAGTTGGTTTTAAAAAATGCAAAGTTAGTTTTGATGGTCCACCGGTCTCATTGTCCCAAGAAGATAGTTCCATATGGTACATTTGTCCCAGTGACGTAAAGTGGCCCTATATGTAAATTCAAAATTATACGTCACATATGGTGGAGGCGCCGGGTATGTGAACACCTAGTATAAAAAAGTATACATTTTGGGAATTTTAAAAATATACATTTTTGGGAATTCTAAAATAAGTATACATTTTAGTTGGTTTACTTAACATTGGGAAATTTGTTACATAAAAATATACGTGAGGTGTCAAGGTCTTAAAAGTATAAATTAAACGATTTTCTAGGTTACTTTTATAATAATAAAATAAAAACATTAAACAAACTGGGTAAGTAGAGGTTGCGGTCGTTGCGTGTAAAGATCTCTTGCGGTCGTTGCGTGTAAAGACTGAAGTTAGCTACACGACCTAGCGCCCTAGTTAGACAACCCGGTGCACAGCACAACTGAAGTAAGCTACAGGGCCTAGCGCCTAAGCTAGGCAACCCGGCGCGTAGAGTGAAGTTAGCTACACGACTTAGCGCCCTAGTTAGGCACACCAGGGCGCACCAACTGAAGTTAGTTACAGTGCCTAGAGTCATTGGGCTACTTGGGCCACCCCCACTCCTCCACCCGTGACGTCATTACGAGGAATCTTGGGCGACGCCTATTTTAGGGTACTGCGCATGCGCGTCATATTTAGGAATCTTGCGCAACGCGTTATTTAGGGCGTGGTCAATCTGTCAAACGTCATCTGTCAAATGTCATCTGTCACCTGTCATATGTCAAAAGTCTCTGACGTCATATTTAGGAATCTTGCGCAACGCGTTATTTAGGGCGTGGTCAATCTGTCATCTGTCATCTGTCAAATGTCAGCTGTCACCAGTCATATGTCAAAATCTCTGACGTCATATTTAGGAATCTTGCGCAACTCCATATTTAGGGCGTGGTCAATCTGTCATCTGTCACCTGTCAAATATCACGTGACTTAGAAAATGGCGCCTGTCAGCTGTCACCTGTCATATTTCTTGAACCACGTGGTTACGTTGAGATAAGGCAGTACGCATGCGCGGAAAATAATGTCAATATAACCTAGAAATAAGGCGTTGATTGAAATGACATAACCTAAATTTATACGGATAAGCCTTTGCCCCTCGCCTAAGGCTCCGGGCCCCTCGTTTAAGCCCGGGGGACCCCACGATCGTAAGCTAGCTTCATACGTCATATACTTTAGTCAACATAACCTCAAACTTATCTAACGTATATCTTGGCTTCTAGTGGTTTGATTTTAGTCATTCTTTTTTAAACAATTATTTTTAATAAATATATTAACACTAATTTTTAAATAAATATGTTATTTGAGAGTAAATAGGGCCTTAACAGTTTTTAACGTATATCTTGGCTTCTAGTTAATTTTAGTCATTCTTTTTTAAACAATTATTTTTAATAAATATATTAACACTAATTTTTTAAATAAATATGTTATTTGAGAGTAAAAAGGGCCTTAACAGTTTTTAACGTATATTTCGGTTTCTAGTAGATCGATTTTAGTTGTTCTTTTTGCTAATAATTTAATTTTTATAAATCTACAAATATTAATACTAAAATTTTTAATAATTATGTTATTTGAGTGTAAATAGGGCCTTAACAGTTTTTAACGTATATCTTGGCTTCTAGTGGTTTGATTTTAGTCATTCTTTTTTAAACAATTATTTTTAATAAATATATTAACACTAATTTTTTAAATAAATATGTTATTTGAGAGTAAATAGGGCCTTAACAGTTTTTAACGTATATTTCGGTTTCTAGTAGACCGATTTTAGTTGTTCTTTTTGCTAATAATTTAATTTTTATAAATCTACAAATATTAATACTAAAATTTTTAATAATTATGTTATTTGAGTATAAATAGGGCCTTAACAGTTTTTAACGTATATCTTGGCTTCTAGTGGTTTGATTTTAGTCATTCTTTTTTAAACAATTATTTTAAATAAATATATTAACACTAATTTTTTAAATAAATATGTTATTTAAGGGTGAAAAATTATTAGGGCCTTAACAGTTTTTAACGTATATTAGAAATACAGGGCTGTTTTTGGAAATACAGGTCTGTTTTTAGAAATACAGGGCTGTTTTTGAAAATACAGGGCTGTTTTTAGAAATACAGGGCTGTTTTTGGAAATACAGGGCTGTTTTTGGAAATACAGGGCTGTTTTGGAAATACAGGGCTGTTTTTAGAAATACAGGGCTGTTTTAGGAAATACAGGGCTGTTTTTAGAAATACAGGGCTGTTTTTGGAAATACAGGGCTGTTTTTGGAAATACAGGACTGTTTTTGGAAATACAGGGCTGTTTTTAACGCATGCGTAAGACCGTCAATAGGAGTGTAAACATGGTGGATTATGAAGATATACGCCGAGCGCCACGTGCAGAGGTTGCGCTCCACGCCTTATGACATAACCTTAAACTTATATAGTTCATTCGCATGCGCGAAAAAATGACGTCAACATAACCTAGAAATTCGGACACTGTTATGATTGAAACATAACCTAAAATTTATACGGATAAGCCCTCGCCCCGCGTCTAACAATTAGGGCTCCGGGCCCTGCGATAACGCCCCCCGCCTAAGCCCTGGGGCCCCACAAAACGGCACCGTATTTTAGAAAAACGGCACCGTTTTTTAAAATACGGCACCGTTTTTTAAAATACGGCACCGTTTTTCTAAAATACGGCACCGTTTTTAAAATACGGCACCGTTTTTTAAAATACGGCACTGTTTTTTAAAATACGGCACCGTTTTTAAAATACGGCACTGTATTTTAGAAAAACGGTGCCGTATTTGGAAAAATACAGGGCTGTATTTTGGAAACTACAGGGCTGTTCAGCTGTTTATTTTGCTGTTCATATTTAATTACCTGTTCATGTTTAGACTTTTGCGCAGGCGTCATAATTGTAGATACATATATTAGATAAGTCCAGAGAGACTTGGTCAGTCCCCGAGAGGTGTGGTGTGGTTGTGTGTTTTTAAATCACATCATACTTTGCCTCCTTGGTTCGTACTGTATCAATCAACCTGAAACCTGTCAAAACAAGAAACCTACTCTTGATGGGTTAATATACCATGCGGTTTTCGCTATTCGATAGGTATACTTGGTAATATTAGTGTCGTTGACAGCCTCGTATATAATTTGCATATCTACTTGTGATAATATTAGCACCGCTGGCGGCCCTGTATAATATACCTATATATCTCCTTGTATCACGGCAAATTACTGCTTTTTAAATAAAATCACTGTTATTTGCCGTCTTTTAAATTATATCGCTGTTATTTTATTAATAAACAGTGTATTACAGTATAATTATTTAAAAGACAACAAAATTACTGCTTTTTAAATAAAATCACTGTTATTTGCCGTCTTTTAAATTAAATCGCTGTTATTTCATTAATAAACAGTTTATTACAGTATAATTATTTAAAAGACGGCAAAATTACTGCTTTTTAAATAAGAACACTGTTATTTGCCGTCTTTTAAATTATATCGCTGTTATTTCATTAATAAACAGTTTATTACAGTAAAATTATTTAAAAGACGGCAAAATTACTGCTTTTTAAATAAGAACACTGTTATTTGCCGTCTTTTAAATTATATCGCTGTTATTTCATTAATAAACAGTTTATTACAGTAAAATTATTTAAAAGACGGCAAAATTACTGCTTTTTAAATAAAATCACTGTTATTTGCCGTCTTTTAAATTATATCGCTGTTATTTCATTAATAAACAGTTTATTACAGTATAATTATTTAAAAGACGGCAAAATTACTGCTTTTTAAATAAGAACACTGTTATTTGCCGTCTTTTAAATTATATCGCTGTTATTTTATTAATAAACAGTGTATTACAGTATAATTATTTAAAAGACAACAAAATTACTGCTTTTTAAATAAAATCACTGTTATTTGCCGTCTTTTAAATTAAATCGCTGTTATTTCATTAATAAACAGTTTATTACAGTATAATTATTTAAAAGACGGCAAAATTACTGTTTTTAAATAAGAACACTGTTATTTGCCGTCTTTTAAATTATATCGCTGTTATTTCATTAATAAACAGTTTATTACAGTAAAATTATTTAAAAGACGGCAAAATTACTGCTTTTTAAATAAGAACACTGTTATTTGCCGTCTTTTAAATTATATCGCTGTTATTTCATTAATAAACAGTTTATTACAGTAAAATTATTTAAAAGACGGCAAAATTACTGCTTTTTAAATAAAATCACTGTTATTTGCCGTCTTTTAAATTATATCGCTGTTATTTTATTAATAAACAGTTTATTACAGTATAATTATTTAAAAGACGGCAAAATTACTGCTTTTTAAATAAGAACACTGTTATTTGCCGTCTTTTAAATAACTATACTGTAATACGAGTGGGGCCCCAGGGCTTAGGCGGGGGCGTTATCGCAGGGCCCGGAGCCCTAATTGTTAGACGCGGGGCGAGGGCTTATCCGTATAAATTTTAGGTTATGTTTCAATCATAACAGTGTCCGAATTTCTAGGTTATGTTGACGTCATTTTTTCGCGCATGCGAATGAACTATATAAGTTTAAGGTTATGTCATAAGGCGTGGAGCGCAACCTCTGCACGTGGCGCTCGGCGTATATCTTCATAATCCACCATGTTTACACTCCTATTGACGGTCTTACGCATGCGTTAAAAACAGCCCTGTATTTCCAAAAACAGTCCTGTATTTCCAAAAACAGCCCTGTATTTCCAAAAACAGCCCTGTATTTCTAAAAACAGCCCTGTATTTCCAAAAACAGCCCTGTATTTCTAAAAACAGCCCTGTATTTCCAAAAACAGCCCTGTATTTCAAAAACAGCCCTGTATTTCCAAAAACAGCCCTGTATTTCTAAAAACAGCCCTGTATTTTCAAAAACAGCCCTGTATTTCTAAAAACAGACCTGTATTTCCAAAAACAGCCCTGTATTTCTAATATACGTTAAAAACTGTTAAGGCCCTAATAATTTTTCACCCTTAAATAACATATTTATTTAAAAAATTAGTGTTAATATATTTATTTAAAATAATTGTTTAAAAAAAGAATGACTAAAATCAAACCACTAGAAGCCAAGATATACGTTAAAAACTGTTAAGGCCCTATTTATACTCAAATAACATAATTATTAAAAATTTTAGTATTAATATTTGTAGATTTATAAAAATTAAATTATTAGCAAAAGAACAACTAAAATCGGTCTACTAGAAACCGAAATATACGTTAAAAACTGTTAAGGCCCTATTTACTCTCAAATAACATATTTATTTAAAAAATTAGTGTTAATATATTTATTAAAAATAATTGTTTAAAAAAGAATGACTAAAATCAAACCACTAGAAGCCAAGATATACGTTAAAAACTGTTAAGGCCCTATTTACACTCAAATAACATAATTATTAAAAATTTTAGTATTAATATTTGTAGATTTATAAAAATTAAATTATTAGCAAAAAGAACAACTAAAATCGATCTACTAGAAACCGAAATATACGTTAAAAACTGTTAAGGCCCTTTTTACTCTCAAATAACATATTTATTTAAAAATTAGTGTTAATATATTTATTAAAAATAATTGTTTAAAAAAGAATGACTAAAATTAACTAGAAGCCAAGATATACGTTAAAAACTGTTAAGGCCCTATTTACTCTCAAATAACATATTTATTTAAAAATTAGTGTTAATATATTTATTAAAAATAATTGTTTAAAAAAGAATGACTAAAATCAAACCACTAGAAGCCAAGATATACGTTAGATAAGTTTGAGGTTATGTTGACTAAAGTATATGACGTATGAAGCTAGCTTACGATCGTGGGGTCCCCCGGGCTTAAACGAGGGGCCCGGAGCCTTAGGCGAGGGGCAAAGGCTTATCCGTATAAATTTAGGTTATGTCATTTCAATCAACGCCTTATTTCTAGGTTATATTGACATTATTTTCCGCGCATGCGTACTGCCTTATCTCCACGTAACCACGTGGTTCAAGAAATATGACAGGTGACAGCTGACAGGCGCCATTTTCTAAGTCACGTGATATTTGACAGGTGACAGATGACAGATTGACCACGCCCTAAATATGGAGTTGCGCAAGATTCCTAAATATGACGTCAGAGATTTTGACATATGACTGGTGACAGCTGACATTTGACAGATGACAGATGACAGATTGACCACGCCCTAAATAACGCGTTGCGCAAGATTCCTAAATATGACGTCAGAGCTTTTGACATATGACAGGTGACAGATGACATTTGACAGATGACGTTTGACAGATTGACCACGTCCTAAACAACGCGTTGCGCAAGATTCCTAAATATGACGCGCATGCGCAGTACCCTAAAATAGGCGTCGCCCAAGATTCCTCGTAATGACGTCACGGGTGGAGGAGTGGGGGTGGCCCAAGTAGCCCAATGACTCTAGGCACTGTAACTAACTTCAGTTGGTGCGCCCAGGTTGCCTAACTAGGGCGCTAAGTCGTGTACTACGCGCACCGGGTTGCCTAGCTTAGGCGCCAGGCCCTGTAGCTTACTTCAGTCTGGTGCGTCCCGGGTTGTCTAACTAGGGCGCTAGGTCGTGTAGCTAACTTCAGTCTTTACACGCAACGACCGCAAGAGATCTTTACACGCAACGACCGCAACCTCTACTTGGGTAGCGGAGAAATGCAAAACAAACACTGGAAAATTTGATATTTAAAGAACAGAAAAAGAAATTAAAAGGGGATTTTTATTAGATAAGAAGTAGTTAGTGAAGTCAAGCATAAAGTTAAAGTTTTAGTTCAGTCCCCGTACGGGCTACTCCTGAGTGGGGCGTATGCCCGTACTAAATTTAGTAAATTAAATAAGGTAAGTTGGTTTAAAAAAAATGCAAAGTTTGTTTTGATGGTCCACCGGTCTCATTGGTCCAAGTGACGTAAAGGGTTTATGTACAGGGTGTTATTTGATCGCGTCCGATATTTCAGAGTGATTTTCGCTTTAAGGTAAAGTTTTATGAACGTGTTCAGATGCTTCGCTTTCAAGATACAGGTGTCAAAGTTTTATTTTATTTATGTTTTTCAGCATAATTTCCTAGATGATTGATCCGAACTAAATAGTACTGGGGTTTTTGACATGAGAAATCTGAATCTGTTCTAATTTAGCTCTTACAGTAGGCGCTAGTCACATGTATATCTCCTCACTTTTAAGGCTCATGACTTTTGTACAACCCTGTATTTATATTTTTGTTAAAAGAAATGGATTTCTTAGTCATTTTACGTAAAAGGTACTTTATTAGATGACGCTAGAATCGTTTTCAGTTTAGTAATAATCGATGCATACGCTTAGTAATAAATATGCTAAGTAAAGACCGCCGAAAATGACGGTTTTATCAAGTAGCCGGTCTTTACTTAGCATATTTATTACTAAGCGTATGCATCGATTATTTTAAACTAAAATATTTCGAAAACGGTTGCTCCTAGCGTCATCTAATAAGAGTACCTTTTTTACGTAAAATGACTAAGGAATCCATTTCTTTTAACAAAAATGTAAATACAGGGTTGTACAAAAAGTCATGAGCCTTTGAAAGTGAGAATATACATGTGGCTAGCGCCCTCACAAGTAAGAGCTAAATTAAGAACAAATTCAAATTTCTCATGTCAAAAACCCCCAGGTACCAATTTTCGTTCGGAAATCGGCATTATTTAGGAAATTATGCAGAAAAACATAAATAAAAATAAAACTTTGACACCCTGTATCTTGAAAGCGAAGCATCTTAGACCACACGTTCATAGGAACTTTTACCTTAAAAATACTTGAAAAATCACTCTCTGAAATATCGGACACTTATTAAATAACACCCTGTATATTTCAAAATTTATACGTCACAATAGAAATCAATTTTCTTGAAAGCAAATAATTTCTCTTGGTGTTGACTGAGAGAAAGTCGAAAAATCAGTAGAAAATAGGTTTGCATAACCTATAAACTTAAGCTTTAGGCGTTGACTATCATGTGAAGATTTTTATTAATACATATATTATCTTTATTTTGTAAAAATAAATAATGTTAATCACTTAATATATTGGAACGACATATTTAATAAAAATGTAGTGGAGGTAGTGGAGAAGTGGAATATTGGTAGAGACATTCTTGTTCAAAAAGATCCCTTTACAGTTTCAGTTCAAAATTTGTAAAGATGTTTAGATTGGCCCAAAAATTTGGTGTACAAATTGGTAGAGGTACTGACCTGTATGCAACCACATGTTCGTGAACTGCCCCAGGTTAAGGCGCCCCTTTATTCTCTTTGCAAAAAAATCTTAACCAAAAAAGTCATCATCCCAAAATTCTTAATATTGGGGTCCGCCTCTTCTGAATTTTACGATCAAAAAAGGTCTCTACCTTAAAAACTACGCTTCTCAACCCTAATATGTACTTTTTTTTGTTTGAGGACCCCTTTTTTGGAGCCCCTTCTAACTGGGGCCCAGGGCGGGCTCGCCCTCTCGATACGCTAGTGCTTTTTAGAGATTTTGTCTTCATGATATAAATTTAAACGTTAATAAAATGATAAACACTAGAAAAGTTAAATGTTCGTTTACACTACAAAATTTCGGTTCCAAACTCCCAAACAAAATATCTTTGGTTAGTTCTTCACTGCCAAAATTATCTTTATTTTCATTGGCCCAAATTAAACATATACGTTTGGCAACACTGCCTCATAATTTTCATTCTTCTTTCTATCGAGCCCTTTCAAGAATACTGTCATTGGAAAACGATAGAAAACCGGGGGAGTAGAAAAGCTGAGGAAGTGTGACTTTCTCTCAAAATCAAGAATACGGGCCCAGTAGTCAATGCCAAAGAGCCTAAACTGTCCTTTACTTTAAAAAAATGACTTAGAACTTTTTGTTTTAATCATTTTTTAAATTTGGATATAAAATTATTAAAGGGTATCAACATATCTTTAAAAAGGTTCTCTTGTTACATTAACTTAAAATGAACGGTTTTCCCGAAAAACGGCTTTAAACATTTACGTAAGTTTATAACAAATTCTGATTTTCAAAATTACCAAAGCAAGCCTTGAAATCAAACATTGTTTATGGGTAATTTGTTATTGATATGTATGCAAAATTTGGCAAAAATTAGTACACTAAAAAAAGTTATTAGAAAAATCGCCAATAAATTATTTTTCTTCAACATAATGTATTTCCGCTAATTTTAAGTTCTATAGAAGTTTGTTGAATTGATTTTTCATGCAGAATCGTCCACAGAAATCCTGCCTGCGTAATTTCCGAACACCCTGTATGTATTTTGTAATATTTTTCTTAATAAGACAGTTAAAAATTATAAATATACAAAATTTACAATGTTCGCGATTCAAATTAGGAAATACAATGATACTTAAATGAATTATGCACTTCCATTGCATTTAATATTTAGAAAATAACGTCCGTGGTGGCACTACCGCGTTGTCTAAAAAAGGTGCTGTGAAATGCAAAAATTGCATGTTTCAGTGCTTGGATAACGTTGACGGAACAGCGTAGAAAGGGGGTTAAACATCTAATAACCCGGCACCCACGGTACTCTGGTACTTAGGCATAAAGCCTTCGTGGAGTGTTAAACAGATTAAAAAAAAAAAATTTTAATTACTCACACAATGTTTTGTACAGCCCTACCTCTGTCCGTTTTCAAGCGTAAAAAAGTTTAATGCATTTTTTGATCCCATGAAAACTGAAACTTTGTGTTTTTAGGCGGATCCTTAAAGCAAAACTTTTTATTTAAAAAATTCGACAGTATGTATGCATATATTCGTGTTTGAAGTGGCAACAAACGTACAAAGACCAGCATACATTTAATGGTAAATTTTTACAATATTCTCAGCCAATAAAATCATATGTCGATCGGAGTGCGCCGATGTTCCCCGAACCCGACCGCGACGGGGCAAAAACTACTCATTTGGATTATTCCACCGGGTCAAAGAGAGCCATAATAGAACTCTCCAAGACAAGTTCCCAAAAGCCTGAAACCTACCGAACATTATGTTACAGACAAAAATTAAATATTTTCTTACCTCACAGGTTGACTTGTTTTGGTATTTCATTCCAAGCTCTTTCTGTGTAATCTTTTCGCAAATATTCTTTTAAAGTATAATTATAAAGAACAGGACGTTTTTTAACCTCGACCACAAATCTAATATTAAACAATTCCATCTTTGGTACAAAAATTCTTGACGTAACCCTAATTTTTCCGTGTAAAAACCAGAGAAAATCACAATATGAATCACACAATGTAAATAAAATACAAAACGGTTCTGTATTGCATTTGTTTACTAAAGGAGGAGGATTGCTGAGATCGGACACGCTAATATACCTAGGACCTATCGATCGCGTTCTCGTCGCTGTTTGTCGACCCATGTGCGAAGAGTCAATAGACTTCGTAAATACGTTATAACAAAATATGTCTTGGAAATAAAGTCCTTTTTAATTTTAGTACTAAAAGAGCCTGCATTCGATGGCATTATTTTAGTGTCGTGATGCTTGAATATCATGGAGTTTCAGTCCTAAAACGACGTCAACTTTCTGTCCTAAAACGACGCAGTTTACTAATATTTTACAACCCTTATTTGCAGATTTAAACCATTCCTTTATTGTTTAAAAAAGACCGTTGCAGTTTTAAATTTTCTGAACTTCTAACGATATTTAAATCACTCAGTATATCGATGGCTTCCAACTACATTATTACAATAATACCTGCCATACTACCTGGTTACGTAAAGGGGGTGCGTTGCGTTGGGATCGATAACCCCACCGTCAGTTGTCAGGAAAGGGGTGAAAATTAAACGGAAATTGCCTCAAGGCGGGTTTTTCCTCTTTTTACAGATTAACATTTTCTATATTAAAATTGCCGTCACGACCATTAAGATAATAAAGCATATTCAAATAGATCAAATAGATCAATTTCGAAAAATCAAATCTAAACATTTAGTGCTTCTAAAAATGTTTAATATCCGTAATATTTTTTTATACTAAAGTTTTCAACAATAAATAGGACTACATTCACGTCGTTTACAACGTTAATAGCGGAATTTTTGCAAATGTGTAAAAGAAGATGGACTAAAGCAACAACAAAGCGAGACCGATGCGTTATTTTATCAGAAGGTTTATTTAATAAACTGAAAGTCAATTTAAATGATCGAACTGGCACAGTGGCGACGCCAGTTGGGTGGTTCTCCTGAGGACAAATTTGGTGGTTTGAAGCAAACCACGTCCAATCAGGGCGCAATTAGGGGGCTGTGAGCCCCCTCCTAGAAATAATGAACATTTAAAATATAAGGGTTCATCAACTTTTATTTATCTAAGCGCAAAATTACTCTGTCCCTGGTAAAAAAAAAACAGAAAATATGTATAAATTCAAGTGTTTTATTAGTAACTTTTATATTAATTTCAGTTTTAACAAATCCTAAACAAATAATTGTTGTTATTATTCCTTTAATCCATTGCTTTTTAATTAGTGCTTCAACTGTTTTAAAGTTACGTGTTTTATAAGTTTACTCTTGGTCCCCATGCAACAGTAGTATCCATAAATTCATATAACTAAAAACACATAAATTTAAATAACTGTTATTTTAAAAGTTGATAGATGAGGAAACTAATTATTAATAATATTTTCCAAAAATGTTTACTTTGTCATTTTTTAAATCTATGTCCGTCGGACGACCACGATATTATTTTTTAAAATCAAAATATAAATGGCGCAATGTGTACATTGTCGGTAAGTCAGTATTTCTAACAAATGATTACAACCACTCTTCATTTCTTCTATCATTAGTGCAGCCTCGGTCAGAGCCGTATTATCCATTAGGCTGACTAGGCTACAGCCTAGGAGCGCCACGAAAAAATAGGCGCCAGAGAGGGGAGTAATAGGCGCTAGACAGGGAGTTTTTAAAAAGTTTAGGTTGAGTGGAGATTTTGGTGAACAATTTCTCTGTAAGGTGCTTTGGAATGAAATTGTGAATGAAATAGGCAAATAGGCGCGAAAAGGAGGGAATGACCTTTTTTTATCATCAAATGTTATTTTATTTCGGGTGAGGAAGGAAGGCACGTGGCACTCAAAATAGGCGCTACAAAGGAAAGGACCTTTTTTTGCTCTTCAAAAGTTTTTTGGTGAAATTTTTTTAATAAGTTACGGTGTACGGTGTTCAAAATCGCACTTGCTCCTAGTATTAATACGAGAATAAAAAAATATGCCAAAAATAAAAAATGCCCGTCCGCCAACGAGTATCTTGAAAAACCAGTCACTTAAATAACTGAGGTAAGTTATTAATAAATTATGGTGTTTTGGATAATATTTGATACAAATTTCACGGTAAGCATAATAAAAATAACAATATTTAATTGGACAGGTAAATGTTTAATAAATGCCCGTCGGACAACCAGTCTCTTGAAAAATCAGTCACTTGGATAACGGAATGGTTGTCCGTAGAACAATTTGATTGTCCTTGGGATATGGGAATATGGCCTAATAATTGACAAGTTAGTTAGCTCAGTTGGTAGTGATCCTGCTTTTTGATCCTGGTTGTCCTTGGTTTAAATTTGTGTACATGGGACGTACCTAATGGGTATTTTTCTGGTTTTATTGCTAAAACTGTTTAAGCTCTGCTCATTGCAGATTACAATTAATGAAGTACTGACCTATTATTTAAAATAAATAATTATTAAAATTTTAAAACTGGGCCAAAAAAAGTTGATTGACCCATAATTATATAGTTTTTCGACATACATCTGGGTGTCTCTAAAAGTTGGGGAAAAAAATTGCTACCATAAACTTCTGAGGGCGCCCGACAGGGTAATTAAAACAGTTTTAGGAAATTACGAATGGTTAGTTTTTAGCAAGTATTTTTTAAATTCTTTAATTAAACCCAAGACTAATACACACTTTATAAATCCACTTAAGAATTATATTATAATTATGTATCTTATAAAATTACACTCTTTAATTTAATATCTAAAAGTCAGACCCAGAAATCGTGTTGACCGGAGTTATCTTTTCATATTTTTAAATATTACCTGCACCTTTTTGGTCGAAAATACATATAAGATAACAGCACCTTTTACTTTTGGTCGAAATTACACAGGGGCGGTCATATCGACTTTCTGAGGAGGGGGCCATGGGCCAAGGAGAAGTGTGTAAGGTGCCAAAAAACAAAAATTTTTAAAGGAGGTTCAAATTTTTTGAAGAGCAAAAAAAAGGTCCTTTAACCCCTTTTTATTGTTTTCACCTTTAAGTTATTTTTTTAATTACACAAAACCTCCTTCCCCCGTATTTGAAAAGGTCCTCACTCTTCAAGACATGTATGAAACACAATAAAATAGAAATGATGTCGCATCCAAGGGTGGGGACCATTGCCCCCTATAACCGCCCCTGAAATTACATGTATTTTTAGTATCTGCTCTAAACTTGGTCGAAATTACATCCGCCCGAACTTCTGAGGCTATAATATAACGATCCAATCTAACTTACCTTAGTCGAAAAGTGAATGATTTTGGTAATACAGGGTTAAAAGTTTCAATAGAGATTTAGTTTTTATAAATAATTTTATTAATAATGGGTGTATTGTGGGCTTTGGTATGTAAAATATTACAATCTGCTCCCATTTTAATCGTAAAATTTAGGGGGCGTCACCTGCGGTGTCTAGTAGACATTTAAAACGAAATTACGTTTTCGAGCCACTCTGTATTTAACTTTTAGATAAACATTCTTACTCTTTAATATATTTTACCTGGTGAAAGGTAATTTAAGAAGCCGTTTCTGAAATATCTGGATTAAAAAAAAATGCTTCCCATGTGGCCAGGTCTAAACTATACAGGGTGTTTTGGAATAAAATGCTGATCTTTGAAAGTGTGAATCCTTAAGTAGATAATTTTAGGAAGAAAAGTGTAAATAAATCAAGGTCCTCATGGCTTAACATTTAAGATACAAGATAAAAAGTTTAAAAAATAAGCTTTTAGATATTGTAATTAATACAGAGGTAAAAAGTTTTGCAGCAAAACATATTTTACACCGTAAAAATGGTAAAAAATCGGTTGTCTGCAAAGTTGGTTTACTGACGATAGTTGAACCTGACAACGTCGAAAGAATCATTACCTTCATCGCCGCAATTATCGTTGCTATAAACAATTGACACCACATTTACTGTTCACTGCACGCTCACTCAAGTAGCAGAGAAACAGATGTCGAACGACGCGGAGATTGAGCCTCTTTGTCGCTCGTTTCGCGCTCTCGCTTGCACTTTAAGCCTTAAATGGAACGCGCGAGGTATCGCCGCATGAGTTGTGCTTTTGGTGCGTGCAGCCGGGTCCAACAAATTATAACACGTTGTCACGCCAAAAACAAATAAAACCGTCAAAGTTAAAACAAAAGTAGACATCAGTGATACTACAGGAATTCAAAACTTCCATTGTCTTTATTTATAACTTTTTTACACAGCTTGTTGGGCAGTCCTATATCTGTCCGTTTTTAAGTGTAAACTGTAGTAGACATGTCGAAAATTATTTTTGGATTATTACAAAATATGCCCTCCTTAAATCCTCAAATTAGTAGCAATTTAATAATATTTCGTCCTTAAAAGGTGCCTACGAAAACTCCCTAGGAACATTTAAAGAAGACCAATTCTTATAAAAGCTCAGGTGTGCAAACTCGGTATGTAGAGCCTTTCTATTGCACCTGTGCCGTCAGCAACGGCGTGTGAAACTAATAACTTCCCCGTATTCACTAAATAATACCAACCTGAAAAATTACCTTTAAAACGGTGGAAGTCGGATGTCTAAATTATCTGATGATGGCCCCATCAATTCCGAGATTATCTTGAACAAGCGGAATTCTAACAATAAGTGAAGCGTTTTGCAATGTTACGCAAACTGCATTATTAGGTTGTTACTCTGTTGTGGTCGTGAATGAGATAAATCGGGCCTAATGTAGGAAATACCGACTATTTTTCATGTATTTTTACAGCTTGCAGAAGTGGATATCTAAATACTTCTAGGATACAGACGCTTTTAATACAGGGTGTTCTCAAATTTAAGTCATTAACTTTAGCAGCTTGTAGAACAACCTTTAAAGGGATGCCAATTTACCAAAAGTTGTATTTATACAGGGTGTCCACCATAGATAACCTACATTTAGATCCGCAGTGGCAAGAAGCATTTTCAGATTTTCACGATCTCGCGCAGTAACCAAATGGATGAGTGGACGCACATGCGCACTTAAAAGCCGTGGCAAAATACAAACTCCGGCACCCCGTACCCTCCGCCGCGGTCTTACCGTGACGCTTATTAGCTACCGTACTCCGAACAGAAAACCAGCACCCGCATTTTGTAACTCGATAAAGAAGAAATTTCCTTTCTATGCAATATAAATCATATGGCAATTTCTTTTCCATCGAGTTACAGAGTACGAGTACAGGACGCCGCGCCGTCCACAAATTCTTTCCGATAATGCGGATAGTCACCCTCGATTTGCTTGCGTACAAACCCGTTTTTTCGCCCATGAAATGTAACTTTTGTTTCGCGCAGGTAATAACATTGGCAATACATTGAGATCAGTGGTGTCCACTAACTCAACCGACAACCTGTAAGGGGTAATTCCAAAATGAAAATTAGGAAAAAACTTCGTATTATGTCCTAAACGTCTTAGTTTTTAAGTAACGGGGTGTTAAAAATTTAAAAAATATATTGCTTTTTATAATAACTTTTAGACCAATTGAGACATTTTTTAATTTTTTTTAACAAAATCTGATACATAGGACGCCTCCTATGTATCAGAGGACATTTTTTACATATAGGAAAACATATTTTTACCAGTGCCGTCCATAACGGGTTTAAAAAAACAATAGTACGCCAATGAATTTTTCTAAAATATTTTTTTTTAATTTTCATTTCTATTGGAACAAATTTGATCTTCTAACTTTTTATTTTATGATTTGATTTGATTTTTCCTGTAAATAAATAAAAACCATTTTTCGGCATGGTCAAATCCCTATCTAATTAAATAATAAGAAAAATGATAAAGATGATTTTTTACTGCAGAATTTAATAAAAGCGATACCAAAATGACACTGCGAAAAGATGGTTTTTATTTATTTACGCCAAAAACCGTACATCAAATAAAAAAGATCAAATTTGTTCCAAACTAAATGTAAATTAAAAAATACATTTTAGAAAAATGCACCATTACCATTTTGTAGGAAAACTTTTCGGAAAACGATGGAGATTCCAATTTAAGAAAAGTTTTCTTGTTCTTATTCTATAGACTGCAAAAGAAAAGTCCTATTTTTTGCAATAACATTGACAAGAGCGATATTCAAAGTACAAAAAATGTTTCTTGTGTTTTAATTATATAGTGTTATTGAGTATAAAATTAAAAAAAAACAAGTGTCTAAGATTTTTGATACCTGCTTCATTTTCAAGATCATGAACTTCGAAATGAGATATTACTCGACCGTCCGCGTCCTTTCCTTTTAAGAAAATATTCCAAAATGGAACCTAGCTTTTTCTTAACATTTAGATCAGTCATTGATTTGTCAAAAAATGAAGACCTTGGCCATATATTATCGTTTTAAGTTTTATAAAAGTATACTAAACGGTTCAAAAGTCAAAAGGGGGCGACACAGTTTAGGACCTCTAGAACCTCGCTAATAATTTTTTTAATGTCGCTATTGACAAATTGTATGTAGAAAAAGGACTTTTTTACATCTTGTAGATAAAAACAAGAAAAACTTTACTCAAATTGGAATAGCCCTCTTTTAACACGCTTTTATTAGCTTGGGTTGTAACTATCTATCTATCTATCTATGTAACGGAATCTTTGAACCTAATTTTTACCAACTTCCAGCGATTCAATTTCTTTGAAACTTTGCACACGTATCAAGGACCGATGACAATGCAATAATTTAAAAACAGTATCCCGTTATCCTGATTAGGACCGCCAGGATAAATAAATTCCTTTACAGATCCTCCGTGTCTCTTGACAAAATGGTGAAGGAATTTTTTAGTGAATAAACTGGAGCATTTATTTTTAAAAAACTAATTGATATATCGAACTAAAAAATGAAAAATAAATAATAGTTTAAAAAACTAAAAAACACGCTTTTATATGCAACCGAACTAAAAATTAGAAAATAATTTTTCATTACAAAGAGTTTGTCACTTCAGAATAAAAGCGTGGGGTGCTTAATATATTAAATGTTATAATTATTCTATTTGCAAATATCTATGAGGGAAAAGTTATGAAAAAATAGTAAAATGCACCCCACGCTTTTTACTCTGAAGTGACAAACTCTTTGTAATGAAAAATTATTTTCTAATTTTTAGTTCGGTTGCATATAAAAGCGTGTTTTTTTAGTTTTTTTCTAAAAAGTTTTCGCATATACAAAAGGGTAAAAACTGCATTTTGTTAATGCTTTTTATTTAAGAGTACTTAATAACAAACTTCAAAAAAAAAAGAAAACCAATTGCAGTTGAATTGAACTGCAG
Source organism: Listronotus bonariensis (assembly GCA_014170235.1). Classification (NCBI taxonomy): domain Eukaryota; kingdom Metazoa; phylum Arthropoda; class Insecta; order Coleoptera; family Curculionidae; genus Listronotus; species Listronotus bonariensis. Next base: position 72,298 of record JACEGR010002601.1, on the reverse strand, counting down.
TTTATGTTAATTCAGACAGTTATACCGCAAAAGGATAAAATATCTGGAATGAGAATTCTTGACTCTCGAAGATATTAAAAGACTCACTCCCAGGGCCGTATTAACTATTTAAGGCGCCCTAGGCTAGAATCCTCGGAGCGCCTATTAACATCAAAAAAATTTTTGAAAAGCAAAAAATTTTTGAAAAAAAATAAAGGTAAATTTCTCCGAATCGCCTGTTTTGAATGCCAGGCGCCTTACTTCACTACAAATAAAATTTGATGACAAAAAAAAGCTCATTCCCTCCTTTTCGCGCCTATTTCATTCCAAGCACCTTATGCACAGAGAAATTAGTCACCAAAAATCCCCACCCGACCTAAACTTTTTAAAAACTCCCTGTCTAGCGCCTATTACTCCCCTCTTTGGCGCCTATTTTTTCATGGCGCCTAGTCAGCCTAATGGTTAATGCGGCACTGCTCGCTCCCCAAAATATATCCAACTTCGCGAAAAGTTTGAAAATCGAGGAAATCAACTAATTTAGGGTATTCACAAGAGACTTTTCGAGGTCGTAGTGGCAAAAGCCGAACAATCTTATTTACTAGAATACGATTGCTTCCACAAATGCCCTTTTGAAAACCTAGTTAAATATGCCTACAGCGATATCATAAAGGCTCTTAAACACCGAATGTATGAAGTTATTCGAAGACTATGTAGAAAAATAAAAAGAAAACATATTTCGTTTTTTTCTTATTTAGGCAGAAAACTTTTCATTCAATCCTTGTAAAGTGAACATTTTTAAATTATTTCTCCTTTTACATCCTCAAGTACTCAAGTCCTCATAACCGAGCTTTCTACCATCAATTAAAGAAATCAACTCAAATCACCATCTGGTAATAAACATTACGCACAATTACCATAATAATCAAACCCATGTCCATTTTCATTTCCTCCCATACAATAATGAAGCACACGTCGCAATTTAATTTGCGGCACTATCTTATCAGAGACAACGCGATGCTCTGGTTACGCTAAACCCTGCTGATATGATTAAAACAAACTATTAAAACGTTGTAACGACAAGTGGACGCTGTTAAACGGTTCTTAACTGTAAACTCTCATTAGGAATGGAAGTTACCGGAAGTTGTCGGTGTGGACACTTCACGAAGAGTTTTTGCGTAGATTAATTTGTTTGTTGCTTGCTGATAGTACATTTTATCATTTTAACGTAAAAAATATAGTTTGTTCTTGGCAACTATATAATTAAAACAAAAAAACAAATATCTGCGATTTAGTAGAATTACTATATACATTTTTAAAATGTCCATTTTGATTTCCTCCCTTACAATAATCAGGCGTCTGTCGCAGTTTAATTTTCAACGTTAAGCTTAGTTCATATACTTGCAAAATGCGGTGTGACGAATTGCGGAACGTGTATTAATTGGTCCATTTCAATTCTTTTGTTTGAAATTGACCAATAAACACACGTTTCGCAATTCACAAATCGCATTTCACAAGTATATGAACTAAGCTTTATCTTATCAACTACAACGCGATGCTCTGGTTACGCTAAACCCTGCTGATATGATTAAAACAAACTATTAAAACGTTGTAACGACAAGTGGACGCTGTTAAACGGTTCTTAACTGTAAACTCTCATTAGGAATGGAAGTAACCGGAAGTTGTCGGTGTGGTGGACACTTCTCAAAGAGTTTTTGCGTCGATTAAGTTGTTTGTTGGTTGCTGATAGTACATTTTAACGTAAAAAATATAGTTTGTTTCTGGCAGCTATATATTTAAAACAAAAAACATATATCTGCGATTTACTAGAATTACTATATACATTTTTAAAATGTCCATTTTTAATTCCTCCCATACAATAATCAGGCGTCTGTCGCAGTTTAATTTGCAACGTTAAGCTTAGTTCATATACTTGCAAAATGCGGTGTGACGAATTGCGGAACGTGTATTAATTGGTCCATTTCAATTGTTTTATTTGAAATTGACCAATAAACTCACGTTTCGCAATTCACAAATCGCATTTCACAAGTATATGAACTAAGCTTTATCTTATCAACTGCAATGCAATGCTCTGGTTACGCTAAACTCTGCTGATATGATAAGAACAAACTATTAAAACGTTGTAACGACAAGTGGACGCTGTTAAACGGTTCTTAACTGTAAACTCTCATTAGGAATGGAAGTTACCGGAAGTTGTCGGTGTGGTGGACACTTCTCGAAGAGTTTTTGCGTGGATTAAGTTGTTTGTTGCTTGCTGATAGTACATTTTAACATTTTAACGTAAAAAAATATAGTTTGTTTTTGGCAACTATATAATTAAAACAAAAAAACATATATCTGCGATTTAGTAGAATTACTATATACATTTTTAAAATGTCCATTTTTATTTCCTCCCATACAATAATCAGGCGTCTGTCGCAGTTTAATTTGCAACGTTAAGCTTAGTTCATATACTTGCAAAATGCGGTGTGACGAATTGCGGAACGTGTTTTAATTGGTCCATTTCGATTGTTTCGTTTGAAATTGACCAATAAACACACGTTTCGCAATTCACAAATCGCATTTCACAAGTATATGAACTAAGCTTTATCTTATCAACTACAATGCAATGCTCTGGTTACGCTAAACCCTGCTGATATGATTAAAACAAACTATTAAAACGTTGTAACGACAAGTGGACGCTGTTAAACGGTTCTTAACTGTAAACTCTCATTAGGAATGAAAGTTACCGGAAGTTGTCGGTGTGGTGGACACTTCACGAAGAGTTTTTGCGTGGATTAAGTTGTTTGTTGCTTGCTGATAGTACATTTTTAACATTTTAACGTAAAAAATATAGTATGTTTTTTTTGGCAACTATATAATTAAAACAAAAAAACATATATCTGCGATTTACTAGAATTACTATATACATTTTTAAAATGTCCATTTTTATTTCCTCCCATACAATAATCAGGCGTCCGTCGCAGTTTAATTTGCAACGTTAAGCTTAGTTCATATGCTTGCAAAATGCGGTGTGACGAATTGTGGAACGTGTATTAATTGGTCCATTTCAATTGTTTTGTTTGAAATTGACCAATAAACACACGTTTCGCAATTCACAAATCGCATTTCACAAGTATATGAACTAAGCTTTATCTTATCAACTACAATGCAATGCTCTGGTTACGCTAAACCCTGCTGATATGATTAAAACAAACTATTAAAACGTTGTAACGACAAGTGGACGCTGTTAAACGGTTCTTAACTGTAAACTCTCATTAGGAATGGAAGTTACCGGAAGTTGTCGGTGTGGTGGACACTTCACGAAGAGTTTTTGCGTGGATTAAGTTGTTTGTTGCTTGCTGATAGTACATTTTAACATTTTAACGTAAAAAATATAGTTTGTTTTTGGCAACTATATAATTAAAACAAAAAAACATATATCTGCGATTTACTAGAATTACTATATACATTTTTAAAATGTCCATTTTTATTTCCTCCCATACAATAATCAGGCGTCCGTCGCAGTTTAATTTGCAGCGTTAAGTTTAGTTCATATACTTGCAAAATGCGGTGTGACGAATTGCGGAACGTGTATTAATTGGTCCATTTCAATTGTTTTGTTTGAAATTGACCAATAAACACACGTTTCGCAAATCACAAATCGCATTTCACAAGTATATGAACTAAGCTTTATCTTATCAACTACAACGCAATGCTCTGGTTACGCTAAACTCTGCTGATATGATTAGAACAAACTATTAAAACGTTGTAACGACAAGTGGACGCTGTTAAACGGTTCTTAACTGTAAACTCTCATTAGGAATGGAAGTTACCGGAAGTTGTCGGTGTGGTGGACACTTCACGAAGAGTTTTAGCGTCGATTAAGTTGTTTGTTGCTTGCTGATAGTACATTTTAACATTTTAACGTAAAAATGAAAAATATAGTTTGTTTTTGGCAACTCTATAATTAAAACAAAAGAACATATATCTGCGATTTAGTAGAATTACTTACTATATACATTTTTAAAATGTCCATTTTCATTTCCTCCCATACAATAATCAGGCGTTCGTTGCAGTTTAATTTGCAGCGTTAAGCTTAGTTCATATACTTGCAAAATGCGGTGTGACGAATTGCGGAACGTGTTTTAATTGGTCCATTTCGATTGTTTCGTTTGAAATTGACCAATAAGCACACGTTTCGCAATTCACAAATCGCATTTCACAAGTATATAAACTAAGCTTTATCTTATCAACTACAATGCAATGCTCTGGTTACGCTAAACTCTGCTGATATGATTAGAACAAACTATTAAAACGTTGTAACGACAAGTGGACGCTGTTAAACGGTTCTTAACTGTAAACTCTCATTAGGAATGGAAGTTATCGGAAGTTGTCGGTGTGGTGGACACTTCACGAAGAGTTTTTGCGTCGATTAAGTTGTTTGTTGCTTGCTGATAGTACATTTTAACATTTTAACGTAAAAAATATAGTTTGTTTTTGGCAACTCTATAATTAAAACAAAAAAACATATCTACGATTTACTAGAATTACTATATACATTTTTAAAATGTCCATTTTTATTTCCTCCCATACAATAATCAGTCGTCTGTCGCAGTTTAATTTGCAACGTTAAGCTTAGTTCATATACTTGCAAAATGCGGTGTGACGAATTGCGGAACGTGTATTAATTGGTCCATTTCAATTGTTTTGTTTGAAATTGACCAATAAACACACGTTTCGCAATTCACAAATCGCATTTCACAAGTATATGAACTAAGCTTATCTTATCAACTACAATGCAATGCTCTGGTTAGGCTAAACTCTGCTGATATGATTAGAACAAACTATTAAAACGTTGTAACGACAAGTGGACGCTGTTAAACGGTTCTTAACTGTAAACTCTCATTAGGAATGGAAGTAACCGGAAGTTGTCGGTGTGGTGGACACTTCTCAAAGAGTTTTTGCGTCGATTAAGTTGTTTGTTGGTTGCTGATAGTACATTTTGTTGACATGTTAACGTAAAAAATGAAAAATATAGTTTGTTTATTACAACTATATAATTAAAACAAAAAAACATATATCTGCGATTTCGTAGAATTACTTCACATTTTTAAAATGTACACTATTATTTAACCCCATACAATAATCAGACGTACGTGGAAGTTTAATTTGCAGCGTTAAGCTTAGTTCATATACTTGCAAAATGCGGTGAGACGAATTGCGATACGTATTTTAATTGGTCTATTTCGATTGTTTCGTTTGAAGTTGACCAATAAGTACACGTTTCGCAATTCACAAATCGCATTTCACAAGTATATGAACTAAGCTTTATCTTATCAACTACAATGCAATGCTCTGGTTAGGCTAAACTCTGCTGATATGATTAGAACAAACTATTAAAACGTTGTAACGACAAGTGGACGCTGTTAAACGGTTCTTAACTGTAAACTCTCATTAGGAATGGAAGTTACCGGAAGTTGTCGGTGTGGTCGACACTTTACGAAGAGTTTTGCGTAGATTAAGTTGTTTGTTGCTTGCTGATAGTACATTTTAACGTAAAAAATAAAAATATAGTTTGTTTTTGGCGGCTATATAATTAAAACAAAAAAACATATATCTGTGATTTAGTAGAATTACTATATACATTTTTAAGATGTCCATTTTTATTTCCTCCCATACAATAATCAGGCGTCCGTCGCAGTTTAACTTGCAACGTTAAGCTTAGTTCATATACTTGCAAAATGCGGTGTGACGAATTGCGGAACGTGTATTAATTGGTCCATTTCAATTGTTTTGTTTGAAATTGACCAATAAGCACACGTTTCGCAATTCGCAAATCGCATTTCACAAGTATATGAACTAAGCTTTATCTTATCAACTACAACGCGATGCTCTGGTTACGCTAAACTCTGCTGAAATGATTAGAACAAACTATTAAAACGTTGTAACGACAAGTGGACGCTGTTAAACGGTTCTTAACTGTAAACTGTAAACTCTCATTAGGAATGGAAGTTACCGGAAGTTGTCGGTGTGGTCGACACTTCACGAAGAGTTTTTGCGTCGATTAAGTTGTTTGTTGCTTGCTGATAGTACATTTTAACATTTTAACGTAAAAATATAGTTTGTTTTTGGCAGCTATATATTTAAAACAAAAAAACATATATCTGCGACTTACTAGAATTACTATACACATTTTTAAAATGTCCATTTTTATTTCCTCCCATACAATAATCAGGCGTCCGTCGCAGTTTAATTTGCAGCGTTAAGTTTAGTTCATATACTTGCAAAATGCGGTGTGACGAATTGCGGAACGTGTATTAATTGGTCCATTTCAATTGTTTTGTTTGAAATTGACCAATAAGCACACGTTTCGCAATTCACAAATCGCATTTCGCAAGTATATGAACTAAGCTTTATCTTATCAACTACAACGCGATGCTCTGGTTACGCTAAACCCTGCTGATATGATTAAAACAAACTATTAAAACGTTGTAACGACAAGTGGACGCTGTTAAACGGTTCTTAACTGTAAACTCTCATTAGGAATGGAAGTTACCGGAAGTTGTCGGTGTGGTGGACACTTCACGAAGAGTTTTTGCGTCGATTAAGTTGTTTGTTGCTTGCTGATAGTACATTTTAACATTTTAACGTAAAAAATATAGTTTGTTTTTGGCAGCTATATAATTAAAACAAAAAAACATATATCTGCGATTTAGTAGAATTACTATATAAATTTTTAAAATATCCAGTTTCATTTCCTCCCATACAATAATCAGGCGTACGTTGCAGTTTAATTTGTAGCGTTAAGCTTAGTTTATATACTTGCAAAATGCGGTGTGACGAATTGCAAAACGTGTTTTAATTTGTCAATTTCGATTGTTTCCTTTGAACCTGACCATTAACACACGTCCCGCAATTCGTAAATCGCATTTCGCCAAGTATATGAACTAAACTTTATCTCATCAACTACAACGCGATGCTCTGGTTACGTTAAACCCTGCTGATATAAGTAAAACAAACTATTAAAACGTTGTAACGACAAGTGAACGCTGTTAAACGGTTCTTAACTGTAAACTCTCATTAGGAATGGAAGTTACCGGAAGTTGTCGGTGTGGTGGACACTTTTCGAAGAGTTTTTGCGTCGCTTAAGTTCTTTGTTATTTTGTGATATTACATTTTTACGTAAAAAATTAAACAAATTAGTTTGTTTTTTACAACTGTGTATCTGCTATTTCGAAAAAACGTAGAGGGCGTCGATAAAATACGTAAGGCGTTTTTTTATAATTTTTGAGCCCTCCTTCGCTTCTGGTGAGATTTGGTAAGATTTATTTCAATTCCCTCCCCCATTTCCCAACCTCACGTAAGAATTTTAGCAAAATTTCTCAAACCGAAATTGACTTTGTGTTTGTCGAAAAAATTTTAAGAAGCAACAAAAAATCCACGACCCAAAAGTTAGTTCTGGTTGTTACCAAAAACATTTTTTTCATAGAGAGCCCAAATAGCTTTTTTCCTGTTTTTAGCCAAAAAAATTGCGCAATATTTGCCCTGTAGTGGGATTGAATAAGATTAAACTCGACCCCCCCATAAATGCCTCACGTAATTTATGGACGCCCCTAAACATACACCCCTTACCTTATAAATTTTTATCGTACAAAATAAAGAAAAATATTAATTTATTTGGTTATTTCTGTCGTTTTCAAATCAGTAATCGCATTTTTATTACCTCTTAAGATATACAGGGTACGATAAAAGTATGATTTTTTAAATGGAATACTCTGTATATTATTCCACTATTACAAAGATCTTTTAAAAAGCTTTAAAATATTACTTTTAATATATCGTCGTTAATATCACGAAGTGGTGTTTCTCATTTTTGCAATTTCACAAAAGTGCTCTTTAGGTATTTTTGCGCCACTTTTTTGCTAAGTAAAATAAAATAGGTTAATTATTATATTTCTATAACTCTAAAGCTATGTAAATCTCACTTATGCCAGTTGTTAATATTAAGTAGCAATTTTTTTTTAGGCAATAAAAATTATATAATAATAAATATTATAAATTATATCGGCTCTAGTCAATTTTCATATTTTTTAGATACGCCACATGATATTGCCGGCGATATCTACCTCAATTAGTTTCGAAAATCTGGCCATCTAATTCTAAAAAATAATTAATTTTTAATTCCCTTTTTTAACTTACAATAAAATAATAAAAAATCTGTTTTGTTGGGTTAATTTTGTAGTATCGGCTTTTTATTTTATTACAATGCCATTTTCTCATAAAATATACAGGGTTCGACAAAAAGTATGGTTTGATGATTTTTAAACGAAACAACTTGTATATTAAATCACCATTGAAAAGATCGTCAAATAAATAATCATTACAAAAATACTATATTAAATAGGACTTTTTAAATGGCTGTGAAAATAAGCCTATTCAATTTTTTTTGTAATAATCCTACTACTTAAAATTATTGGCCTGATATGCGATTTATGAATTCCTACTGCGTGTCAGCACGTTTATGGAGTTGAAACGCAGTAGAAAATACGAACAGTATCACCTTTATTTACCTCTTTAAACCCTACGTGAGTTTGGTGCTGCAGTCTGGGAGGAATTTAAAAGCATGCAAATGCATAAGCGGTTTATGAATTCCTACTGCGTGTCAGCGCCTTTATGGAGTAAAAACGCAGTAGCAAATACAAACAGTATCACCTCCCTTTACCACTCTAAACCATACGTAAATTTTGTGCTATATTTTGGAAGAAATTTAAAAGCATGCAAACGCATAATTTTATTACGAATGAAATTTAACCTGGTAACAAAAGATCTGTGTCCAAAAGCATTACAAATCAGTCAAAGTGAATCAAATAGCTCAAATACAGTGAGATAATTAAGACATAACCATTTTTAGAAAAAGTTATACTTTGCGAGTTCTTTTTGGGAATTTTGTTATCACATATTCGGTTTCATTTAAACGACAATTTTATTTTTAAAATTATTAAAATTAAACTTTTAGTTTTGTAATTGTACATTTTTATTGGCTAGCTATTAAGCTATTATTTTTTTATTTGTTTTGTCTTTTGACTATGGTTATACAGAAAGTATTTATTATATTTATTATTTATTAAGCTAACAAATATTTTAACTTTTAATGTAAATTTGATACGAGGTATTACAAAATGATGTTAACAAAGCCAAAAAATCTGACAAAACATTATACAGTGCTTGTCTAAATTCAGGACCTCATATCCTAACTTTTGAATTGTTTGGTATTTTTTCATGAAAATTTGAGGACTTTAGTGAGACAACATAAACCAAATTTTAGACAGAAAATGACAGATATAAATGTCAAGCTTACAGCTGGGCGCCATTTCAAAAAGAAAAATTAAATGGAAGAAGTCATACTGTAAACTTTTTATTTAAAAACAATCATTGACACACTACTTTTAGGTTATAAACCGTTTAAAATTTACATAAAACTAAAAGAAAACAACCGTATGATTCAATTAAATGCAATAAGGCGGTAAAGTAAAAAGATTTAAGGCGGGGGCGAAGCGTCTCCTGTTGCCATGCAGTATGAATTCCAATTATAAAAACAAATTTGCTTGTACTTAAAACATCCCAGGTTACAACATGCATAGCGATAATAGGGCCGTTCTACTTTATGAATTCCTACGCGATATTTGTGCTGGCGTGTAGTAGTTTTTACAATGTTCTAAAATAAAAACTTCCGTTAAATCCTCCTGCATTTCAGCACGGTAGGGTGTTGTAGCGTAGTAGGAATTCATAAAACGCGCCTGATATACCTTTGCATCAGCGTAACTACGGGGGCGGCTGAAAACCTTTTTTTTGCTCTTCAAATTTTTTTTGGGAATTAAAATAACTTTTGCTACGTACATATTGCGTTACCATCATTTAAATGTATTTCGGGCACCCTAGGCCCCCACAGGTTTAATGGCTAGTTATGTCTATGCCTAATTAAAATTTACTTTTTGAGAAAACATCATATTATTGTATTTTATTAATAACCAAACAAATGAATATAAAATATAACTCGTATCTTTTTCCCGCTCTTAGTTTTTACTTTTGGTTAATATAAAACAAAACTGTAAAATTCTGGTCCCATTTCCAAACAATCACAGTATAATTTCCATTTGAGCGATACACCCCATCGAATGAGTAGACAAAAGCATTGTTGTCCGCGACTCGACTGCGGCGCTCTTTTCCCATTCACTGCGTATTTCAATCAGTGCGATTCCCTGTTTTTCGATGAAAGTGTAATTTCTGTAAAGCTTGGCTATTGACAGAAAAAACATCAATCCGCACCAACAGCCATATTTTTGTAAATATATTATTTTTAGATATACAAGGTGTCCTAACTCTATTTATATATAACTTTGTTCGTAGAATTAAATTTCCAACCAATTTCCAATTTTCCAATGCGCATGCTTAATTGAAAATAATTTTTTGATTAGTTTGAAATTTTTAACTCTGCGAACAGCATGACGAAAAATGCCAACTGGACCCACCTAGCAAAAATTTTAAAATATGTGAAATTTAGTTTTCGCACAGCAACAACGGCTTAATTTTGAACGAAATTTTGTAAAAAACTTTTCAAAACCCTTTTAAAGCAACCACAAATTATAATAACTACTAAAACCAAAGACTAAAAACACACTAAACTGGCTCAACTGTTGAAATTGTAAACAAATACAAACGAACAAACATGTAACATCCACGTAAAATCTAATGAAATTACAAAACACAAAAGTAATGGCCACTGCGCATGTCTCCAACTAAAAATTTCTTCAAAATCAGCGGAATATTTTGACGGTTGAAAGATAGTTCACAACAAAAAATGGGACATTTGCGAACAGGGGATTTTTGATCAGCAGTTTGGGATTTTTCCCTACGAACGCTTTTAACGAAATGCTAGTGCGCAGTGGCGTATTTACCAGAAGGCTTAGTAGGCTGGAGCCTAGGGCGGCGTTTTTAGGGGGCGGCAGATTTTGTACTTCATAAATAGTTTAGTTAAATTATTCGATTTTCATTTTGGACGTAGGAATGAAAGTGAGGACCATTTTTTTTGCTCTTCAAAATTGTTTCTCGATGAAAAAGGAAAAAAATTGGGGGAGGCTAAAATTAATAGCTTACGGGCGGCAAATATAAACGCGGCACTGCTAGTGGGTCTGATGGTTTTTGATAGTTTCTGACTGCTCTACAAATAAACCTCATAAAATAACTTTGCCCCTGTACAGGGTGTCCCATTTTGAGATAGAACCTTGCGGTTTTCGCGAACCTAGGCTACTTTTTTGTAAAACAAAAGATGTCATAAACAAAGTCATCATAGCTATCTTAGTTTCTGAGCTAAGGACGAAAATGTTGCATTTTCAGGTACCCTTTGTATCTCAGTTGGTCGATAACGTATCAAAAAGGTAAAAACGGAATCTTATACAACTTTTTACGTAGAATGCAGTGGCGTAGTCAAAATGTTTCCAAAAATTTTTGTTTAAAAAATATTGACCAATAATGGTAATTATTTTAAAATTAAACACCATGTATATTTGTCAAAAATAAATTGGCCCTTTTATAAGCTTTTTAAAAATATATATTAGCTACTGTGGGTTTATTTTTATAAACAACGACACAATTCCCAATATTCATAATTCACATCCAAAATTTTGCAGAAGGCCATGCAAAAAAAATCAGTTAACAATTTTTTTATAAACTTGATTTTTGTAGTGGTGCTTACTTTACGAATTTCAAAATTGAATTTTGCTATTTCATTTAATTGTAGGTATGTTTTTTTTGTTATAGTTATAACATAGTTTTTATTTAATAATTTTCTTAATTTATTGTTAGAGTAATATATTTGGTTTATTGTCGATTCAAAAAACATATAACATGTATTTCTTGGGGTTAAGAAGCTAGAGACCATAGTTTTAACAAAAAAAAATGTGTTGCTAAGAATCCGGGTAGTCAGCGAGCTCTCATAAGGCTCCCTATAATTTTTTATCACTTTGTCCGGTTCGGCTCGCCAAGTTTGAAACGAGGGTCACTAAGTTTTCTTAGTTATTTAAAATCGATTTTTAATATTGAGATATTTGAAAGTATAGTTAAGACCATATTTATTTCATTCTGTATCATGTACTTAAAAAAACATCCACTTATTTCGTCTCTGGCGTACTATAAAACCTGTAACGCGTGACGTAGTCGTCGGGTTGAATATTTTTTGCTGCAATAAATCATTGTTCACAAAGGGGTTTATTTGCTTTATATTTTTTGTAAAATTGTAAACAAAGAGTTACGGAAATAGATTACGTCACAGAATTTAGTGAACAGGCTTAAATGGAATCGAGCGCTCCTTATTAAAAAGTTTATTTCCTTGACCTAAAATAGCAGGTAAAGGCCAGTATACGGCTTTGGTGCAAACAGTCTTTTTCCCTGTTTATCGAATGTCATCTTGGTGCAATTTTCGATTTCCAACCTTCGAATTGTTCTGTGCGTTTGAATAGAATAGGCTGATTACACTTGTCCTCGTCATTTTGGTCGCAATCGTCATCGGGGGTGTAAGCAGTGCATTCGTTACCCCAGATTAAAACGCAAACAAAGGTTAAGAGCCGCGATCGAGACTTTTTGTCCCTTTTATGCTCGGCTGCCTCGAAGAATTAGTAATATTCGATATTAAAGTGGGCGGAGAATAAGTACTGTCCCACTTATTAAAAACATTGTCGTATTTTTAAAAGGAAAATGTTAATTGCAGTGTTGTCTTCAGCGTTAAATTGAGGGGTTGCCCGGGAGACATTCCCTCCCCCCGGAACAAAAAGTTCCCCGGAGAAATGTGGTATTAATTCATCAATTTATATGTATAAATATAATCTCTAAGTATAGGTAAAATTTGTTACATAGATATACAAAAGCGTCAAGAAAGCATGAAGAAAGCGGATGGTTTGGTTATTAAACCTGAATAGTTTTTTGCTCCTCAAATTTTCTGAGTTTGTGGGCAATATTACCCATACACCACCGAAAAAAGGTCTAAATTCAACACTGGTTATCTTGCAAGGACGGATGTAATTTCGACACAGAAGTAATTATGCAAATTTTGCAACGGGTAAACTCGAAGCACCGGCGAAGGGTTCGTGATAATGCTGCAGATATTTTCGACGCACAATTTTTATGCTATCTGTACCGCGATTTATGAATTCCTACTGCGAGTCAGCACCTTCATGGAGTTGAAACGCAGTAGCAAATACTAACAGTATCACCTTTATTTACCTTTTTAAACCCTACGTGAGTTTGGTGCTGCAGTCTGGGAGGAATTTAAAAGCATGCAAATGCATAAGCGGTTTGTGAATTCCTACTGCGTGTCAGCGCCTTCATGGAGTTGAAACGCAGTAGCAAATACGAACAGTATCACCTCCCTTTACCACTCTAAACTATACGTAAATTTTGTGCTACAGTTTGGAAGAAATTTAAAAGCATGCAAACGCATATTTTATTACGAATGAAATTTAACCTGGTAACAAAAGGTCTGTGCCCAAAAGCATTACAAATCAGTCAAAGTGAATCAACCAGCTCAAATACAGTGAGATAATTATTACATAACCAATTTTAGAAAAGTTCATAGTTTATAAGTTCTTTTTAGGAATTTTATTATTACATATTCTGTTTCATTTAAAAGACAATTTTATTTTTAAAAATATTAAAATTAAACTTTTAGTTCTGTAATTGTACATTTTTATTGGCTAGCTATTAGGCTATTATTTTTTTATTTGTTTTGTCTTTTGACTATGGTTATACAGCAAGTATTTATTATATTTATTATTTATTAAGCTAATAAATATTTTAACTTTTAATTTAAATTTGATACGAGGTATTACAAAATGATGTTAGCAACGCCAAAAAATATGACAAAACATTATACAGTGGTTGTCTAAATTCAAGACCTCATCTCCTAACTTTTGAATTGTTTAGTATTTTTTCATGAAAATTTGAGGACTTTAGTGAGACAACATAAACCAAATTTTAGACAGGAAATGACAGATATAAATGTCAAACTCACAGCTAGGGGCCATTTCAAAAAGAAAAATTAAATGGAAAATGTCATACTGTTAACTTTTTATTTAAAAAACAAACATTGACGCACTACTTTTAGGTTATAAACCGTTTAAAATTCACATAAAACTAAAAGAAAACAACCGTATGATTCAATTAAATGCAATAAGGCGGTAAAGTAAAAATATTTAAGGCGGGGGCGAACTGGGCGAAGCGTCTCCTGTTGCCATGCAGTATGAATTCCAAATGTAAAAACAAATTTGCTTGTACTTAAAACATCCCAGGTATACCATGCGTAGCAATTATAGGGCTGATTTCTGCGTTCTACTTTACGAATTCCTACGCGATATTTGTGCTGGCGCGTAAAAGTATTTTTATAGTGTTCTAAAATAAAAACTCCCATTAAATCCTCCTGCATTTCAGAACGGTAGGGTGTTGTAGCGTAGTAGGAATTCATAAAACGCATCTGTACCTGTACAGAAGAGAATTTGAACAGTAAGTTACAAAATTTACATACAGATATTTTTTTATATAGTAGAAACTGAGATATGTATTTTTCTTTTTAGAAATAATATAATAACACAAAACTGAAAAGTCGAGAACGTCTCTATTAAAACTAAAGGTTCATACTTCAACAGAATTTTTTGATGTCTCTACCAGTTTTTTAAAGTACAAAATAAAAAAGAAAATAGTCTATTGTTTTGACCTTAGTGTGAATTATTCTCAGGTTTAATTAAGGAATTAAAAAAAAAACGTTAACTAACCAGAACTAACCATGACCCCCAGCTATACTTTGTCTTAGATGGAAAATTTTCGAGTTACATCAAATAACAAAACACCAAAAACCGAAGACAGAGTATAGGTGGGGGGTGTTATGGTTATTATGCGTCGAGATTACCACCTCCGGATAGAACAAACTCTTAAAGATAAGAATATCACCCTCAATAAAATATTTATCGACGATTTACGGAAGTCAAACTAACGTGTTTTATTATTATAGCTAAGACCAGATTTAATTCATTCTGAAAGGGATGCCGCAAACTAGGAAGTGGATCGTAATGTAAATAAACCCTTTTGTAAGCAATGATTTATTGCAGCAAAAAATATTGGACCCAACGAGTTTATAATTCTTTACAGCACGGGCCATCTTTTATGGCAGGACAGAGACTCAATTGGATGATGTTTTCTAAGTACGTGATACGTGTTATAGCAATGTTTTTTTATTTATCTAAAAAATATGTAATTTGACTCTGTCAAAGGTTATGTGCATTCAAAAAGGTTAGTTTACTTTATCATTTTTTGTTTTTTTTTTTTGCGGCATTCCTTTCAGAATTAATTATAGATGGTTCGGACTTTATACTATGTTTACAATACGACTCTGCTCTCCCGACTAGACTTTACTTCGTTTACAATACGACCCTGCTCTCCCGACTATGGTTAATTTTTTTATTGCAGGCAATGGTTTTTTAAAGGGCATATTTATATTAGTAGATAATGCTGACGAACCTTATTTGCCTGAAAATATACAATATATGTATTTGCCGATTAGCCAATTAGTTCTTTTATATCTTATTTACTTGTTTTGCAAACTTATTTTTACCGACTGGTACTAGCGAATTTTCATGGACACCATCCGCTAACCACCGTGACCGACGGAGAAATAATACAATTTGTCGTTATTCGAGGTTTTAAAATTAGGTATACGTTTCTTTTTAACTTTATTAAGCGCGCATATGTGCTTCTTTCTTTGCTTTTAATGCATATAAACCATAGATAACCTACATTTAGATCCGCAGTGGCAAGAAGCATTTTTCGGATTTTTACGACCTCGCGCAGTGGGTGGACGAACATGCGCACTTAAAAGCCGTGACAAAATACAAACACCGGCACCCTATGCCCTCCGTTCGCGGTCTGACCGTGACGCTCATTAGCTACCGTACTTCGAACGGAAAACCAGGACGGCGTCGACAAATTCTTTCCGATAATGCGGATAGTTTGTTTGGTGCCGGGTGCGTTTACCCTCAACTGGCTTGCGCACAAACCGGTTTTTTCGCCCATGAAATGTAACTTTTGTTTCGCGCAGGTTATAACATTGGCAATCAATCGAGATCAGTCATATAAACCCGTAAGGTCAATTAAAAATACGGCCGAGTGAATAACTTCGATTTTGTATTAAGAAAGGTTTTGTATAGCACTAGAATTGTACATGTTTTTAAGGATAAGTTACTTTTATGTTTTGATTTTTAAAAATGGATTATGTAGGAGGGTCATTGACCAAATAACCTTATTACCTTAAAAATTGGCGTTGCAAGCAATGCAGTATGGATACTTTTTTATCACCATATTTAAATATTTCCTACTTTTCTTTTGCATTATGGTAGTACCTAGGGTATTACTTAACTTTTTATATATTTCCAACCGACACTTGACATCCTATTTACAAGGAATATAAATTGTTAGGTAAAAAATAAAGAAAAATTCTCACCACACCTTCTTATACCCTCATATCTTTTAAGCTATTTCCTTTTCTTGTTTTAAAATTTAAACGGCAAAATTCAACGTACGAACACCTGAGCCCGTGGGAAACAACACACATCTTTGCATATTACTATTTTCTAATATTTCTAAGTTGTCTACCTGTTCATTTTTAGAGAAGGGAAAATTGTTATACACCCTTTTTACCTAAAATGTTAAGTTATTGAGTAATTAATTAACTTTTTATTATTATTTAACATAGGATACACCGATGGTCAAAGATAATAGAGATATAAGGGTACTTTGGTTACCACCTACTTTCGTTATTTACGTAAGGCGCTATTTAAATACCGCATACGGTATTTAGTGTTTGTTTTTAGAGATATAAAAGACGCCTTATTACGAACGGTTAATTACACCTGTCTGCAAATTTACAAAATCAAAAACAAATGATCCTTAAATGAGCGAATACTAAAAATTTTCCCGTTATTTCAAACACATTTTACTGTGCACATTTTTCCACTTTTCCAGATAAATTTTGACTAAGACATTCTCTCAGTAAAGCCAGGCCATTTTTGGCCGAGAATTTTAACTTTTTGGTTTTTTCCACCTGCTATATTTATCCCAAAATAAGAAAAGCAAGGCTTTATCAAAGATTAGTAGTTTAACTTTACTCTGTGGCTCTATTACAAAAATATGTGTAGAAATCTTTGAAATAAGCAATATAACCTTTAAAAATAAACAAAGAAAAATATTGTGCGCATGGCAATTCTATTCGCTATTTTAAATAGCACATGGCGTAATCATCCCGCAAATTACTCCATGCGGTAACGTTATTACCACCAGCGACGGTAAAAATCAAATCGCCCATAACTTAACTGTCCTAATAGCGATTACCTTAATACCGCATGACGTTACAGCACCCTCTATCTCTCTATTGTTTGAAACATCAATGTACCGTGTTTTAAGAAAGTAACGTAACGGTTAAATATCTCAAGACCTAGGCGCTTTAGAAAAAATATATATTTATAATATTCCTATGTGGCATTCCAATTAAAATGAGGCACGCCCTATAATTCCGATATCTCAAATTTATAAAAAAATCTTAAACACGTCAGTTTTTATTTTAAGGAGGACACAATTTGTTATAAATTTATTTTTGGAAATTTTTAAAGGCCACGAATATTTTGAAAATTATCCCGAGCCGCAGGCGTGGAAGAATTATCTAAAATATTTGTGGCCGAGAAAAAATTTCCGGAATAATTTAAGCACGTGTGGTATTCGGTAAAAAATTTCACACCAAGTTTGTATTAATTAATATTCTTTTAAATTAATATTTCTTACTTTAACACAAGCTTAAAAATTTTACTATAAAATAAATATTTTCCATTTTACCAATTGTAGTTGCAAATATATGTAATTTTAGAGCTTATTATTGTTTATTCTTTTATATTATATATACTTTATATTACTACAGTTGGTAAAAATAGTTTATTTTAATTTTTTAGACCTATACCTTGCTTTCGGTTGCTCTTCCCTTATGTCTAGTACTTCAGTCTTATGATATTATTTTACTAACTGTAGTTGTATAAAATTGTCATTTAGGGTCTTAAAACCTTACATTATTTTATATTATGTTATGTTTGAAATACTACAACTGGTACAAAACAACATTTTCTTTAATTATGTATGTAAATGACAGACATGACATGTTAAAACAAATTCAATGATTATGTCAAAAAATTTCCACTATAATTCGCTTCAGGGTACCCCAGGCAGAGAAAAAAATTCCGATAAATACTTGTGTTGTCATGGTAATGCAACCAAAACACATTTGATTGGTCAAAAAACAGTGGTGTGGAATTTCCTTTTTAATATATATTTTTTTTAAATCGGTTTCGTATTTTCTGAAAAAACGTACCCAAAATACCTGGTTATACTAACCTTAATAACTTTTATATTTTTTAAAAATATAAAAGTAAAATTGAGTACCCAAATGTGCCTTATTTTGTGGATTCAGTTGTCAAACTCAAACTCTCTTTATTCACTAGAAAATCATACAATGATTGAAGTTTCGTTCGTTATAAAAAAGCAAAAGTATATGTATAGGCAAATTCAATAATTTAGTAAATAGTATAAAATAACATATATAAATAAAATAAAATAACAGGCATTTAATGATTAATTAAAATTAGGAATGGTTAAATCACAGGTCGTTGGGTTTAGAAATTCATTGAGAGAATAAAAGGAGTTATTATTTAGAAAGTGCTTAATTCTTTTTCCAAATATACCAATCGATGTAGCTTCTTTGACTTGGTTTGGTAGTTTGTTAAAAATTCGGACACAGGCGTAATATGGGGATTTTTCATATAGTGTTGAGGTATGTAGTAGAAACACAAGGTTTCTGGAATTTCTTGTCGGGTATCCATGATTATCTCTATTTTCTCTAAACTCTCTCCGATTTTTAAACACGTATGTTAAACATCTCAGGATATATATTGATGTAACAGTGAGAATTTTATACTTCTTAAATGTTTCTCTGCATGTTTCCATAGGTTTAAGTCCGACCATTAGTCTCAGCAGACGTTTTTGGGCGACAAATACTCTAACTACGTTTACAGCCTGGCCCCATAGTATAATGTTGTAACTTAGATGTGGGTAAGCTAAGGCATAATAGGAAGTTATTTGTGTGGAAAGAGGGACTGATTGCTTTAATTTAAGAAGTGCAAAATAGGCCTGAGCGAGTTTAGAACATACATAATCTAGTTGAGGCTCCCATGAAAGCTTAGACTCCAAGTAGGTTCCTATAGGAATTTTGATGTTGACTCAACCTGATCGAGTTGAACCTTTGGACGAGACTTGTAGAAGTAAACATGAACCGTTTTTCCTTATTGAGTATTAGTTGGTTGGAGAAACACCACTGATTCATTGTATCACAAACCTGGTTGACTTTTTGTAGTGCTTCTGGCTCGTCTTTGCTGATATTACAGCTGACGTGTCGTCTGCAAATTTTATTGTTTTCTATTACTTTCGCTTTAGCTGAAAATAAATAAAAATATACCGGGACAACCGGTATATTTTAACTTATTTGGAAAATTGTATGTATTTTCGACCGTACGAAATACATATATTAAGGTACAGTGGGAATTAATTTGTTTATTTGGTTATACAGTGTGTCCCAAGATAGGGGTTACAAGAGGACAAATTAAGCCATTTTCCTTTGGTGGTTCCATAATTATTTATAAAAAAGTTAATTCTTTTAGAGCTCATTAGGAGTCACCATAACCGAAGAGCAGACCTATACGAAAAAAGTTTTTATGAATGAACAAGTTAACATGTAGTATCTTTTTTACGTGCTTTTTAAGATTTCCAAGATACCCTGTAGATATTATATTTAAAATGTTTATAAATCAAGATTCAAAAATTTATTTTTATTCGTTTGACAGCAAATTAACTGAACTGGGCTGATACTAACACACAGTGCATTAAACTGTCAATTTGTCGGCAATATACACAAACACAAAACGCAAAGTAAGAATAATATTGTTGCTGCGAAGTAAACACACACAAAAGTTAAAAGCACGGCGAAAATATTGGTTTGGGTGGCCTAAAAGCACTGTGCAGGCCAGAAAAGCTAATTTACGGCTTTTACTGTGGTCGAAAAATAATATTGATATCTACTACTGATAGTTTATCTGTTTCTGTATAAGTTATATTTTGTAAACAGTGATTTTTACTTTTTGAAGGTGTATTTATAATTGCTTCTCGTTTATTATGGTAGGGTGTCCAAGAGGGGGATTTCGGGGTTTACTACAGCGCGGCAGATTAATATACCGGAGGATACCTTGTACCCGGTTACAGGGCCGTTACTAAGGTGACTTACGCACTGGTGCAAAAAATATTGGGCGCTCCTATAACAGAGTGTCTTTTGGTAAATTAAGGTACTTAAATTTTTGAATATCAAAAAAAGGTACCCACTTTTAAAATATATTGCTGTCTCCTTAATTTAACATTACTTTTTTCGTTTCTATCAAATAATTCTGATGAAAATAAAAAGGTTCTCAATTTCTAACATTTTTTCAAAAATTGTATTTCCTAAATTACGGCCCTTCATTCCAAACATTTCCGCCGTTTATATTTAAAATTATTTTAAAAATTTCCGGCCCCGCAGCATTGAGCCCTGATGCCTTGCACCACCCGGCAAGCACGGCCCTGCCCAGTTAAGTACCTTCCCAAATATAAGCCCCGATCATAAAAAACAAAAATAAATCCATTGAAAATTTTTGAGCGCGTCAGATTAGAATAGTGTAAGTTAATTCCATGCTAAACAGTGTATATTCCACTAAAATGACAATTTGCTAGTGACGTAAAGAAAGTGAAGGGCTACAAAGTTGTAAAAAAGGTCATTTTGACATTCTCGAGCGTAGCTGATTTTATTTTTATTCTAAGAAAATAATTCAAAAATAATGAAAAATATATAATCCGATACGATCGAAACGATTGCAACAAGCCGAAATAACAAGAGTATTTTTTGACATATGTATAAATCTATAGTCGTTTTCCACACCGATGAAAATGTAAATATACATTACTAGCGCACCCGTGCCGACTTTGTTGGGCGTTGATCTCTGAACTTTTTGTTTAATCATAGTAAAATATAGCCTATAACACTCCCGAATAGTCCTGAATAGTGTAGCTTTCTGACTGTGAAAGAATTTTTATGATTGGTTTAGTACTTCAGAAGCCGGGCTACAAACAAACAAATTTACAAATTTTACCTCTTTATATATTAGTTTAGATATCGCAGGAAAATGGTTATTTTAGGCAAATGGCTTCTACCTGACGGTCATGCAAAACTGTTACATTGGGGGTCATGGTTAGTTCTGGTTAGTTAAATCTTTTTATTTATTTCTTAATAAAGCAAATTAAAATAAAATAACTAACCAAAACTATCCATGACAGCCCCAATGTGACCGTCTATAGCGCTTCGAATCAAACAAATTACACGTGCTTTTGATTTTTACTGTAGTCTGCAAAACACACTGTACGCCTAATATGTTATAAAATACATCACAGTCATCTGCCTAACAAGGACCACGGCAAATGCATGTACCTAGGCAAATGGCTTTTAAATAAAAATTATTTTCATTCAAAGTCATTTGCCCAGGCAAAAGGCATTAGCCAAGACAGAAGCCATTTGCCTAAAATATCCATTTGCCTGCGACAAAGATTTAACATTATTTTCTTCTTATTATCTAAGCTTTGCAGCCCAATAGGTCTCTATGATATGGGTAAACTATTAGGGATATCTAAGTTAAGTTTTCTTAGTTTTCCTTCAGACTATTGATTTACAGGTATCTTTTTCAACAATGCTAGTGTGGCCCTGATATTTAAAACAAAGCTTTCATGTCCTTGAAAGCCTCTTTTCACCACTCAGTACAATATTATGGTGTTAATAGAGAATTATTGCAAGTTGCCTTATTAAAATAGTGCTTGTACCCATAATTTAGAGTTATTGCAAATCATGTTGACAGTACCATTAACGTAAAAAAAGGGGAAAAAATTTAGTATATTTTCTTTATTGTTTTGTGTTGTAGGGTTTTGTTTACCACAATTACAGAAATGTATTTGAAAAAGCAAGGTTGAAAGTATTTTTACTCCTAAAAACGTTAGACAAACAGTTCCGAAGTTAAAATAAGACCAAAATAAGGCACGACCTAAAACCGACATAAATAATGCCAGGCACTACACTTATTAAGGGAGTCCTTATCCTACCATGCATCTGCGCAAGCTCAGATGTCAAAATAAGGCCGGTATTATTAGTGCCTGGCCTTATTTCACTGTGCAATAATTCTCTATTAATATTAATTCTGCCGACTTTCATCGTTTTTATTTGTTAATTGTTTATTATTGTTTTTTGTTTGGTTGGTAGGAAACATATTGTACAGTTAATGGGTCACAATGTCCAAGGATTACGATGTTGTTGTTAAATTTATTGAAATTTATAAGGCAATAGTGAGACTAGTTCAATCGTGTAAAGATTGCGCTTCTGAACTAAAATGAAACTGGAGAGGACACTAAAACTAAAATTTTAATAAAACTAAAGAGACTTTTACATGCACAGTCATATCCGTTCTTAGTTTAATTTTAGGTAAACTGTTAAGATTGCGATTTTTTTTGTTTTTATGGTTAGAAAAAATGACTTGTTGGCTAGATTCTAACTATGGATTCCTGTATAGAGCGAAAAATAAATACATTAGGAACTATATAGATATCAGATTTTTATGTCCGTTTTTTTGTACTTACAGAATTTCCATTTTTCTAATTAAATTTGTATTCTTTTTAAGTTTTCCTTTGCCTTCCCCAAAAGATATACTTATGTGCCCTTGTTTGGACCAATTTTTTTTTAAAATTAAAAAGTATTTTTGTGATTCATGACGAGAAAATTGATTTTTTTGTTGTTTGAAATCTCTTTAATTCAAGAGAAAAAGTCTCTTGTCTTGCCCAGACAGGAGATGTCATGTTATTTAGAATTAAAATTAATCAAGTTTCTGGCCTGACTGGTTTAATCTCAGGTCTTTACCACAACGTGGCACATATAACATTTCACCGCCAAAAATCAAATAAACATTGTTTATCTTTGTTCCCAGTGCCATATTCCAGGGCCGACGGCAGCGCACATCTATCCGAAAACAAACTAACAATAATATCGAATTTCGTAAATATTCCAACCGACGATGCCGCACATTACTTGGGAACATCAAATATTGTGCGCCCCGTTCAGTAGCGTATCAATCGGGTTGCCCCACTACCAGATATAAATTTAAAAGTACAAAACGGCATTCGTTTAAACGTAAATCACTTAAAAAAACAAAACTCATTTTAGATAGAGTCCGGAAACCTTAGTTTTCCAGCAGAGCTGAGCTACTTGGTACAAAGATGGCAAAGATGGGAACCTCAAGTCACCCAAACCCCATACCCAGTGTTGAAAATTTTCCTTTTTTATTGCAGAATTAAATGATATAAGAAAAAAATGTGGCCCAAACTTTGGCCTTAAATAGACCTCAAAGTTGCCTTGTTTGTGGCCCGATATCTCGAAAAATGCATAGTCAGAATTCCGCTCACTTTTTGATCACCAAGCTGAAAATGATTTTTTGCAAAGTTTTAGCCAATTTCCCATGTTTTTTTATAGGTTTTGTGCGGGGTTTCCACAAGATGCGAAACTGGACAAATCTAATTTGTAAATTTTTGAGACAAAATATTTAAAAATATCCTTGAACAACATTTTGTTTCTAGATTAAATCGCTCTTTCCATTTCACTAAAAATTGTTATTTTTGTACCAAGGGCGTAAAATAGTACTTTTACGTCCTCGGCTGAAAGTTGTCAGCTGTGGGCGTAAAAGTGCTTTACGCCAGAGGTGCAAACAATATTTTTTGTACGACTGAAATTAATATACAAGCATTCTCTGTAGTTAGAAGAAAACTTTCCAGCTTTTAATGTTTTAAATTGTAATTTGTACACTTTTAACATATATGTTTAATTAAATAAATTGTTGGTTTAAAAAAAATGGGGCATAATTTATTTTTATTATTGTTTTATAAATTTATAAATGCGGACATTTTTGATACTTTTTTTCCCTAGGGCGTAAAAGTGCTATTTTACGCCCTCATTTATAAATGCGGGCGTATTTGATACTTTTTTGCCCTAGTGCGTAAAAGTGCAATTTTACGCCCTCAAATGGGGGCGTAAAATTGTATTTTACGCCCGGTCGTACAAAAAAATAATTTATTCATAATACCTTTTGTGTAATTGACATTTTTTTTGTGGTTTTCTCAGCTTTGGGATTTGGATTTTTGGATTAGTCCGGTTTTGCAAGGCCGCTGTTATATTACATATTGTCTACCCGACAACAGAGTAGACAGTCTCTTACTTTTATCACAGGTGACACTGGTTCAAATCCCCGAGAGGAAAGACAGTTTGGGTAATAGTTTTTAAAGTACATTTTGTAGTGGCAGTACCGTGTTGTCCAGAACCTGCTGTAAAATGCTAAAACTGCATGTTTTAGTGTTTGGACAGCGTTGACTGAACAGAGGAAAAAGCGGGTTAAGCATCTAAAAACCCGAAACTTACACTAGTTTCAGTTTGGTACCACGACTTAAAAGCCTTCGTGCATACTGCGTAGGCTGTTTTAAAAAATAAATCGTTTATTTCAAAAACAAAATAACTCAAAAATATACAATTTTGACTAGAAGGAAATAGTATATTGTGCAACAAGTTTCGAAAAAAAATATTTTGCACACAAGTATGACCTTTGTGACGAGCCTTAGGAGAGTGCTACAAGTCGTACGAGTGTGCAAAGAGTCAGTTTCAAACGTGTTGCACACGATACTTTTCTACGACAGCAGAAAATAAGGATTAATATGTGATTTTTATTATTTTTATTCTTTTAACTTTTGACGGGACTGTGCGAAAATTTTTTATACGATTATGTCAAAACTGAATGAAAGAAAATAAAATATTTTTGACTGGTTGACATGTGAATTTTTTTACATTATTTAAAATTAGTTATTTTCAGGTTCTTTTTGACGTGCGTTTTTAGACACTTTTCATAGCAGACGTAGAAAAAATATGTTTTATTTGGGAAATATGCACGAAAAAGAAGAAACTATTATTTTTTAAAAAAGTTAGCAATAAATTTAATACAATTAGTAAATCGGATAACCAAACTCTTATTGGTATGCATAATAAAGAAAAGTATATGCAATTGCAAAATCTCAATTTTAATTGTTTTTGACTACTAACGATTTAATTAATCTGTCGTTTGTGACATAAAAATACATAAAAAAATCCCACTCCTTTTTAATTTCAAAAGCAATTTTATATTTAAATCCTCTTAAATAAATAATGAATGTTTAATTTTTGTACTTTTTTAAATTGATTTATTTGGTATTATAAAAACGGTGACCTAACAGTATCCGAAACGTAAATAATTTAAGAAAAAATTCAGGTGACCTGTAAGGCTATACCTTGGAACCTATGCCAAAGTGATCCCCTTTCTGGCTAGTGCTTCCAGAATTTTTTTTTTTAATAATTTTAGTAGAGAGAGATGAGGCATTGAGCGCCCTCCGTCCGCCGGCGGAGCTTATTATCTCAAGATCTCTGACGTCATTCGAAATTTAGGAATCTTGCGCAACGCGTTATTTAGGGCGTGGCCCCTACTATCTGTCAAACCATAAGTGTCATCTGTCAAATGTCAAATGTCACCTGTCACCTGTCATATGTCAAAAATCACGTGACTTAGAAAATGGCCGCCATGCGTAGGATACTTGCGCTATGGTCATAAATTGATTTGCGCAAACGCTAAAATTCCAAGTCATGCCGTTCGGGCGCTATCGACTAAAATCGGTATTTAACCTTGATGATGAGTCATCGGGACATGGGTTAAATTTTTTAAATATAGTATTACGTCATACCTATCGAATAGTGAAAACCGCATGACGCCATCTTTAGCCATAAGGGCGCTAAAGCTGTTTAAAATATGGCGAGAGACACCAACTAGCGAGTAAGACGGTAACCTTGTTGTAAATCAGCCATTGTAGCCTTATTATTAAACTTAGAATAATGAAACTTGAACAAAGAATAGTTGCTAACGGCAAATAATTTCAAGGTCAAACTTGTCGCATGATAATCCTAAACTTCTAAGAATTACGGCCCCCGGCACCCGGGCCCTCCGCTTAAGCCATCGGTTTAAGCGGAAAGCTGCGGTTAGATAATAAACGGTAAAAAACAGTCGTAACTAAATAAAAACAGTGTTTGTAGTAAAGCATTTATTATAAATTAAAAAATACATACATGGTTGCCATATTTCTAAATAATTCTTAGAATAATACCTTATAAAATAAATAGCAGTGTTTACAGTAAAGCAATTATTTTTAAATTAAAAAATACATTGTTGCCATATTGCTAAATAATTCTTAGAATAATGTATTATTACGGTTATTTAAACTCTTCTCACAGACCCTGTTAATGGTGAATATTTTACAAGTTTGTCATGAATAATTAAACAGTAAGCATTTGTGTTTGCAGGAAAGTTTTCTTTTGTTTCAATCTCTAACCTTACATCAATAATGCCAGAATTAAGGATTTCATTTTGTCTTGAACAATCAATTACAATTAAGGATGCATTGTTTTTAAATTTTTTAGGAGTTAAAAGTGGTTCGTTTTCTTTTCGTAGTAGCTTTCTTGAAATTCTGAGTACATTTCATAGAGAGTAGCTATTATACCTCTTGAAATTTCCAAATTTAAATTATCATATGGATAAAATTCAGAATTTAAATAAAGCTTTGCATTTGATACATCACAATGATCAAATAAGCTACAATTTTTCTTGTGGTTATCCTTTCGATCTGTTTGAAAACCTAAAATTATCCATCTTGGTCTTTCCACCTGCACAGAAGTTTTAATGGTCCATGTAAGGTGTTTTCCAATCGGTATTGAAGGATGTTCTGTGAGTTCCCAGCTTCTAAAACCGATATCCAATTCAGTTCCACTTCCAACAATCTGTAAAAGTTCTAGTCGCTCAGCATCGGATACTGTAATATGTGGTAGCCTCCAAACAATTTTATCAATAATAGCTTGTACATTTTCTCCATCGGTAGTGTTAATAACGGCATTTTTATCGGAAGAACTTCTTAACAATATTAGTTCATGCTTAACATTTATAAGTATCTTTTGAAAATCTTCAGCGAATCCTAGTAATGTCCTTAGTGGAACACAAACATTAAAAGTTCCGTTTGAGCCCATCCCGTCCCAGGTAAAATCATCTTCAATACTCCAACCAGCGTTTTTATATTTAATTAACTCATTACCATTGTAAGAGACATAACCTTTCATTGTTGCTGCTATTCCAGGATATCTAGTCGAATCAATAACTTTTCCGCCAATTTCAAGACGAATTTCTTCAAAGAGGTGTCCCATAAAGTTGTTTACAAGTTTAGCAGTGTCTGAAACTCTTCCATCGGACCCTTTTAAAAGTCGTCCTTCCAAATAAATATGACTTGCCCAAGGTAGGGTGTATATATCAGTTTGTTGCACCGGTATTCGAATTTCATCATTATTTTTGAAAGAGCTGGAGTACGGTAAATGGCTATGCCTTTCTATTTTTGTAATAGAGTTATCAAAGTTTAGCGAATCTGTCACGTTTAAAATGCTCATTTTCTAAGTTTTTAACAAGAAGCCCTATGGATGCAAGAAATCTTATATTTTCTTCTGTTAAGCTCTTTTTAGTGTTCCAAAGCTGGTTAAAATTGACAATTTTCTTGGCGTTATATTTCACAACCATAACACGTGTGCTCTGCACAACGTTCTGCAGTATACTGACACACATATCACAAAGTACTTATTTATAAAGACTTTCTCAAATGTAATCTAATAGTAATAACTTCTCCTCTAAAGTCAACCAATTCACCATCTTGATCAACCAGTTTTAATTTAATGTTGCTGATAATTTTGGTGGATACAGGCATATAAAGCACATTTTGAGGAATTTCTATAATTTTGAAACCAGCTGGTACTGATGGTGAAAATTCATGTATTGTATGAACAAGCATATTATTGTGATATGCGCCAGTAACGATATTACACTCGATTTTAATCACGTTAATTTTCAGAATATTTACAGGTGTTTGCGATACATGTTTAACGTTGGGCTTTAGCAAAATATTATGAAATCCCAACAATTTTCCAATAGAATTTGTCTTAGTAAAGTCAACTGTATGAGAACATTCAAGCTCACACTTGAGCGTATTAACATTACCCTTTAGGCTTAGGGTACAATTAAAATTATTGATGGCTTTATTTTTTTCCTGTATGGCCTCTTGTAGATAATCATTTATTGCACTTATTTCATATGATCCAATCGGGATTTCTAGAGTAATATCACCCACATAAAATTTGTTATTACTATTATCAATGTTGGGTATGGCGTTAAACGTTTCTAAACTGACTAAACCAAGCTCGTATTCACTAGTGTCATCTCTCAAGTAGATGGGCGGGTTATAGGTTGCTTCTAAGATGGAACTATTACCACTCAAGCTAAAGGTATGCATGACGGTTGAAGTAAGACTAAATTTATTTCTTGAGTCATCTCTCTTTATAGGGTTTTAAATAGAGTCCCAAACCGTTTTTGTATGGTCCTAAATATAAACCGCTACCAGTTTTGCTAATCGCAATAGATTCCATTGTTTTGTTGTGTCTCTTTTCTTCTTCTAATCTTTCTTGCGCCGCCTTAGAATCTTTAACAGCTTTTACGATCCCTGATATTCCACCGCTAAGTGCTCCTACGGCGCTTAAGCCGGCAAAAAGTGGTATTAAAAATGGTAGAAATCCGCCGACTACAGGTAAAGGTACTACATCTGCAGGTTTTTCTTTTCCACCCCATTGAATGCTTTCAGAGCTACTTCAGCAGCGGAGAAAAGATCTTGCGGTTTTTCCACATACAATGCCTCCCTTGCTTTTTGAAACGCGGTCGCAAAGGGAATCCCCTTGCCTCTACGAGCAGCTTTTTTCTTAATTGATTTTTTCTTAAACTTCTGCATGACCGTACAGCACAAAGTCTTTGACAATACTAAGGATTGAATCAGAATGTTAAGTATATTTATATATGTTACGTTATACTATAACTGCCATCATTTAGTTCCCACCCGTCATTGAGTCAACACGTGTCTAGAGCTACATAAAGATTATTAACAATAATAACGTATTTAAGAAAAACAGTACCGTATTTAAGAAAAACAGTGCCGTATTTAGAAAAACAGTGCCGTATTTAGAAAAACAGTGCCGTATTTTAGAAAAACGGTACCGTATTTAGAAAAACAGTGCCGTATTTTAGAAAACGGTGCCGTATTTTAAAAAACAGTACCGTATTTTAGAAAAACAGTGCCGTATTTAGGAAAACAGTGCCGTATTTCAGAAAACGGTGCCGTGTTTTAAAAAACGGTGCCGTATTTTAGAAAAACAGTGCCGTATTTTAAAAAACAGTACCGTATTTTAGAAAAACAGTGCCGTATTTAGGAAAACAGTGCCGTATTTTAGAAAACGGTGCCGTATTTTAAAAAACGGATCCGTATTTTAAAAAAACAGTGCTGTATTTAAGAAAACGGTGCCGTATTTAAGAAAACGGTGCCGTATTTGAAAATAAAGACCGTTATCGCTTAAGCAGAGGGCTCTGGGCTATTTGCTTAAGCAGTGGGTTGCTCAAAAGTAAATCCTAATTATTAAAAATATATCTTTACCATGGATTTGAACAAGTTGGACAAGGATGCGAGGCGTAAAATAATTGAAGCTTCCAATAGTATTCGAAAAAATTCCAGCTTTTAAAGAAGCAGCAACGTGAGAATGGCGAGCTAGAGTTCGACACGAATGATGATCAGCGCTCAGAAGATAAGCGGAGTTTGCAAGAAGATCCAAACATTCTTCAACTCCTTGATAAACATTCGCGTAGTGTAAAAAAATTATATGATTCAATAAAAGCTGGTCGTTATGAGAATGCTGTTATATTGGAAAATACGTATAAACCTTTGGCAAAAATAATATCCAAATCAATACAAAATACTCAATCTGGTAGACAACCATTTATACCAAAGTCCTTAAAAAGACGTCAAAGCGAAAATTTTACTCATACAGTAATAAAGAAAGCACGAACTCCTCTTAACTTTGCCAGTCCCGTTAAAAAACAAGACGATATAGCTGAACAAGAAAAAGAATATATGGATGATGAGCCGTCGGAAGATGATCAAATGATGGAAGAAGGCGAAACAGAGGAAACTGATTTAAACAGAACTATCTATGAGCACCAACCTGAAGAAAGTTACTTTGATGATGACTTTAGAGTCGACCCACAATTAAATCCTGTTCAGATTGATAGTATTCCGGAAGAATCCTTTCGAGAATATCTAGATCAATATGATCCGCTACCTAGAAAATATGTTGAAGGTTTTATAAAAGATACGGAAAACGAGTACGATCGAAACTATTTAAAACATGATATGGCTACTGATCATCTAACTTTCGGTGATTCTCGACTTGAATTTAACGGTCCAGATATTTATGTTAAAGGGGAAAAATTTATTGGCACTCCTGGTCTATATGAACTTATATTCAAGACCAATCCGTTAAAAAACAAATTTACATCACTAGACGAGCGAGCATTTGCAAAATTGGTTTTGCTAACGAATGCTAGTAAGAGAAACTTTAATGAAAACGAACAGCATGTTGGCAACAGAGGTGTCAAGTACATGTTAACAATTAAACCATTACTCGAACGTATAAAAGAGGAGCGAATAAGAAAACAAAAAGAACGCGATAAAGAGTTGCGAATTACAAGAGCACAAAATCCTCAAGGCTATGGTTTACCAATTGATACTCAACATAAAATATTTAACAATAATAAAACTGATTATATTTACTGGGATGATCCAAATGAGCTTGTGGATAGATTAAGATTGTTAATGGCTAGCAAGCAAGTGGGTAATAATAACCATCAAAATGAGATTATGAGTATTATTGAAGAGTTAAAGGAAGCCGATATTATTGAATAAAAAGAGTTGATTTAGCAACATAACATCAGTTTCAAGATGACTCTCGACAAATTCGGACGTAATTTAACTCATCCGTATCATTTAGCAAAAAAGCTTAAAACAGAAGATGGTGTAAAGGATAAGCCCGAAAACAACTTGTATGGCTACATGAATATTATGTTGGTTTGCGAAAAGGGTTTGTCAAAACATCTTTTTATAAATGGCACAAAATTTGATTACTACAGGTTTCCCATTACAAGTGGAAATATTGAATATGTTAATATCGATACACCTGTTAAAACGTATATAAACGCAACAGCATATGAAAAACCAAGCGAGTTGTTACACCAGAAGTTAAATTTAAATGATTATATTTTATTTTTAGGAGATAAATTACGAACACGTACCAAAATACATGTTGAGTTTATAATTAAATATCCTATTTTATAAGGTAATATTCTAAATAATTGCTTTACTGTAACCACTGCTATTTATTGTATAAGGTATTATTCTAAGAATTATTTAGAAATATGGCAACTATGTATGTATTTTTTATTTTATAATAAATGCTTTACTACAAACACTGCTTTTTATTTAGTTACCACTGTTTTTTTACCGTTTATTATCTAACTGCAGCTATCTTTGTTATTGTTGACGTATGCTTTGACCTTGAAATTACAAGGGGTACGTTCAGAAACCATCTATTAGGGTAAACTGCTCTCTGATTGGTTAAAAATAATGGCTTAAGAAAAAATACGGCTCTCTGATTGGCGGAAAATAACGGCCTAAGAAAAATACTGCTCTCTGATTGGTTGTAGAAGGGGTATGTTCAGAAAATATTATTTGGGTAAAATGCAAGGAGTATATTAATACTTATTTAAGACGTCACTGTGTGCGCTACGCCCTCCACTTAAACCGATGGCTTAAGCGGAGGGCCCGGGGTTCCGGGGCCGTAATTCTTAGAAGTTTAGGATTATCATGCGACAAGTTTGACCTTGAAATTATTTGCCGTTAGCAACTATTCTTTGTTCAAGTTTCATTATTCTAAGTTTAATAATAAGGCTACAATGGCTGATTTACAACAAGGTTACCGTCTTACTCGCTAGTTGGTGTCTCTCGCCATATTTTAAACAGCTTTAGCGCCCTTATGGCTAAAGATGGCGTCATGCGGTTTTCACTATTCGATAGGTATGACGTAATACTATATTTAAAAAATTTAACCCATGTCCCGATGACTCATCATCAAGGTTAAATACCGATTTTAGTCGATAGCGCCCGAACGGCATGACTTGGAATTTTAGCGTTTGCGCAAATCAATTTATGACCATAGCGCAAGTATCCTACGCATGGCGGCCATTTTCTAAGTCACGTGATTTTTGACATATGACAGGTGACAGGTGACATTTGACATTTGACAGATGACACTTATGGTTTGACAGATAGTAGGGGCCACGCCCTAAACAACGCGTTGCGCAAGATTCCTAAATTTCGAATGACGTCAGAGATCTTGAGATAATAAGCTCCGCCGGCGGACGGAGGGCGCTCAATGCCTCATCTCTCTCTACTAATTTTCTATAACAATATCGAACAAATAAAGCCAAAAAGTAAACTTCTATAACTTAAAAGGACATATTATGACAACTTCACAGTTTTCTTAGTTAAGGAAAAAAAAACAATAATATTATGGTACGCTTGTGTACCCCGTTACCAAAATGTTCTGACGCCCTCCTAAAGATCAAATTTCATGTCAGTTTACTTTCACCTAGGACACCTTTAACCTATACAAGACAGATGAAACCTTTTACTTTGCCCTTTGTGCATGCGTTTGTCGCCCCCTTATTTTGACTTTGGTTTAAAATAAACCAAGGTGTGGTTTGTTACGAGTCTCTAAGGACTGTCATAATCAGTAGAATCGGATTTTTATGCTTCACTTGTTTGTATGTCAATGATCTGAAAAATAAAGCGGATAGCTAATAGAAAATGTTCCCCATATATTTTCAATAGACCTGCGCACGAATTTTTGACCCCACACTGGGAGAGTTGCTGTACACCTTTGCACATGCGCAGTTCTCGTAAAAGTTAGTGTTTTTCAATTAAAATCCAATATAGTGTTGGCAACATTGACAAAATTTGCAGTATTTTAATAAATATAGTGGTTGGAACACTGAAAATGTTTACCTACATAGCAACAGGGCCACACTCATGATAATTTGGGATTTTCCGATTGTAAACGCCAGGTAAAATTGACGCCGTCAGCCGCCCAAAAACCAACCTCTCATCTACGGTCGACCGTTATTAGTCATTTCAGTCATTTGGTATTCTCGCTAAGCACAAATGAAAGGACATTAGTGCTTAGCGAGTCTTCCTGTTTTTCAGTGGTGTTTTTAACTTTTGTTTATTTTAGTTTTGATAAACCAAAACTAAATAATGAGTTATTGTATAGTGTTGTTTTGCAGAAATTGGAAGGTTTTTCTTGTGGTTTGGATTGCAAATATGAGGTCAGTCAAAAATTTTCAGCATAAAATTTTCTAAGATCACGAACGTTTGCAAACGACCAGAGGCAAAGGTGATAACTTGGTCAAGTCAAATGAGGCAACGGCGTTTACAAATGGCACAACACGCCAAGTTTAACTGAACGAAAACTGCTACGGCAGCGAAAGTGAAATAACAGTGTATAAATTGAGTCCTCAAACTAGTTACACCAAAATTAATTGGTTTTATGATAAAATAAATCAAATACCAATTGATTTAGTTTTGTTGTGTCAAAGTAGTTTTAAGAAGAAAGATAATAACGCAAAAAATATCGTGCAGTTTTAAGGTTTAGTCAAAGAGGGTCCAGCAAAAAACAAAATTCAAGTTGAGATTAGTGCTTCAAAGCACTCTCGTATACTAAATTATACAAGACAAAAAAAGTACCCAATATCTAAACCGGTTTAATTTTTAGGGACTTCTATGGAAGACGAGTACAAACTTAAAATAAAATATTTAAATATGTGTATATATCCAAGAAACAAAATTAGGTAATTGTCTAGAAAGTTGCGGCCACTCCGATTTTGACGAAATTTGCTATACCTTGGTTTTTGGGGCGCTGATCACGAATCTATTTTTTTTTCGGAAACGGTTCGATCTTGAGATATTCGTCATCATGGCCAAACTGTTCTTATTTTTACTATAATTCCCTTTTTTTGCACTAAGTTACTGATGTAACACTAAATTAGCACACAATATTTTATTTAACTATAAAAAACCCTTTTTAAAACATGTTTTTCTTATTGGTTTTTAGCCTTTCTTTATTAATATAAAAAGTTTGCTTTAAATCAAGTCGCCATGTCTGAAACCATTATACACATAGGTGTATGCATGGTTGTAGCGTTTTAGGGGTAAAAGATTTGGAATTTAATGAAAAAATGTGTAAAATAACTAAAATAAGTTTTTTTTTTTAAAGATGTTTATATAATATTGTGTGCCTGTTGGGTGTTATATCAAGAATTTTGTGCAAAAAGAAGGCGGAATAGAGTGAAACTAGGAATTGAATTTCAACTTTGATGATTAATATCTCGAGAACGAAACGTTTCCAAAAAAAGTCGTAATTAGCGCCCCAAAAACCCTCGTTTACCAAATTTCCAAACCCGGTCCTGTTGTTTGTTTTCCACTAGTCTGTAAATTTTTAGTGCGCTTGTCCACAAGTGTACTGCGCAGTGCCCACGTAGGGGTTATTGTCACTTTTGCTGTATTTATCCTTATTATTTTTCAGATCAGTGTTGTATGTATGTAACTTTTCATCTATCTGTCCGCCCTCTGTTGGAGATTTACTATACTACCTGAGTCACAGACAATTTAATGAAACTATAATTGTGTTGGGTATAACTTACACCCTCTATTGCGGATTTACAATACTAATGACAAAGAATCATGGAAAAAAATATTTTTGACAATAAATCAATCTAAAAGGTAGAAGGTGGAATAGAAATACCTATAGTTTAAAAAATCTAAAGAACCGGCTTTAAGCATAACAAACTAAAAAGTAAAAAAATATTATATAAAAAATAATAATAAAAAAACACGCTTTTATATACATAACATATCTAACTAAAAAGTGGGAAATAATTTTTAAATAATCTTAAAACAATAATGAACGAAAAAAAATGCCAGTATTAGCAAAAAGCGTGGGCGCTGTGTGCCATATTTTTCGTATATCGAGCCAAGGTTACTTTATATTTATAAGGTTGCGACACATCGTCAACTGTTGGGCGGTTCGAGGTCGGGGACGCAAGAAGGGCACTTCACGGAGAAAAGTTGGCAAGACTGGGTAAAATCAAAGCTGATGATCAATCCAGTGGCGTCTAAAATTTGCTCATTTCATTTTGCATTGTTTTGGTAGTGATATTTGTTGAAAGATGTAATTCCAAATGTTTTTTATTTAAAGTAAAAGAATTTACAACTTAATAATAATTAAAAACTGTTGTGTAAACGGTTGTTCTACTAATACAATAAACTGTATATCTCCGGCACTGAACAACATGACCGAAAAATGGGAGATGTGACGTCATAACACGACAAAGCAATATGGCCGAATGTCGTGACCCTATATAGACCGATATCGAGCGACCGACGCTTTTTTACATTAATACTAGTATTTTTTTTTTCGCTCTTTCCGCGGTCTTCGAGTAGTGCGGTTTACGTTTACGTAGAAGTCTACATAGACTTCCCGGGTAGGCGATTGAAGGCGTCGTACGAGCGTAGCTGTACCCTTGGGGATCGAGAAAAGATTCACGCTAAATTGGGGCTTCTTTCTTCTGGTGCTAAGCGCTGTGAGTGAATATTCCTAAAGCCTGAGGTTTTTACGTTTTGGTGTTGAACACATGTTGTCTTCGTATGGTCGAGGAGGTGCGCACGCCTTGCGGAAAAACGTCAGTAGTGAAAGTGACGGTTATGCGCGATACCAGTAGGAGCCGCTGGCTTGACAGTCACAATTTATGCATGTTCAGAAGTTTATCGCTGTTATTGATTTAAATATTTCAATATTTTAAACCGGAATTTCTGGGAGCGGAAAGCTCGACAATCCAGATTTTCCCACCACATTGAGCTGGCAATTGCCTTGTAGCAACGCCATAAACAAAGCAGTATCCAGTAGTACTAGTATTTTTTGTTCATTATTGTTTTAAGGTTAATTTAGAAATTATTTCCTTTCTATTTTTTTATTTTTTTCTACTATTTATTATTATAAAGGGTTTTGTAAATACTTTATGTCAATTTGTCTCTAAGTACTTATTGTTTTTATTTGGACAATTCCTAAATTAATATACAAAAAATATTCGAACTAGTGTCAAATGTCTTTTCATCCAGATATTTTAGTTTTTTATATTACGACACAACTTGAGCAAAGCTGGGATATATTATTAAATAAATATCGTTTTTAATATTTTTAACACCCTGTATAAAAGTGGATAAATCATTAACTGACAACTGGAGACTAATAACAAATTGTAAAAGATAAATCGACAAAATAAAATAAATTGAGCAGAACTAACTCTAAAATTAGAGTTGATTTTTAATTTCCGGCTTATCGAAATCGTAGAATCACGGCGTTATAGAAGTGAAAGCGTTTTGATTGCGATTTTAAGTTCTTTTTTGTAGTTTAAAATTAGCTTAATTTTGCCGATGAAAGAAGCAATCAACACAAAAAAATTGGAAAGTGCGTAGTCATACTTTATGTTTCCGGAAAAAATGGCGAATAAAAGTTAAACCAAAAAATTATTATTAAAATAATTAAAAAATTATTAGTTTGAAGTACAAATATTTCTAATACATTGATTAATACGTGCAATTTATTTTAAATTAAAAAAATTACTACGAACTAGACAGGTTTTAGACAGTTATTAGCGATTTAAATTAAGCGCCTCTATCGGATGCTTTTTAAACATTCCTAGTGCACTATGACATTTCTTTGTCATATTTTGCTTGATATTGTTGCAGTTAGTTCTGACAACGAAAAAATCAGAAAATTTCTGTAAATAAATTAGTTTTTTTTCTCCATTTTTTTAAAATAGATAGAACCTGTCGGATTTAGAGAGGTTTAAATTACTTTTAATTAAAAAAAGAAACGCAACAACAAAATATTAAAATAATACGCATCAAGACACCAGGTGAGGCAAATACCCTTTGCAGTGGTATGAATAACCTATAAAGTTATTTGTGTTACGTCAAGCGGTCGCCTATCAATGATACATTAAACACGCAACATGCATCGTGCCACATCAGGTAAATACGGCGCATTTACATTTACCATATAAAACCCTTATATTAGCAACCTCCCGTGCTCCAATAATGCATATGTTGCGGGACATCAGCTGCATGCAATATTTTGTGCACGTCTTGCAGCAGTGTTTATGGCTTGTAGGGGGAGA
Organism: Listronotus bonariensis; assembly: GCA_014170235.1. Lineage (NCBI taxonomy): Eukaryota > Metazoa > Arthropoda > Insecta > Coleoptera > Curculionidae > Listronotus > Listronotus bonariensis. The sequence continues at coordinate 34,805 of JACEGR010002601.1, read as the reverse complement.
GAAGTAAGTAATTTTATTTTTTTGCGCCACATAATTGTTTGATTACAAAGTCGCAAGAATTGCCAAGCTAACCCTAACTTTCTCTTTCTAAAATGCGTCAAATTTCGACGACTCTGGTAGCAATAGCAATTACATACTGGTACCAGTTACATTTAGGCGCATTTACAATCATGTGAAAAAATTACATGGACAAAAAAACATTTTATTTTTATAAAAAAATAGGCATTGCATCCTATAGCATTCCTGAATAGTGTAGCTTTCAGAAAAATATTGTGTGTGTGTAAGTGTGTAAGTGAAATAATTTTCATAATCGGTTCAGTATTTCTAAAGATTAGCCCTTAAAAACAAACAAACAAAGTTACAAACTCTTTATAATATTACTATAGATTGTAAAATCACCCCTTAAAGTTTGTCTGTACAGTTACTGGATATCCTGTCACCGCCTCAGGATTACTTTATTCTAATCTATTCTTTTTTTTTCTTGGTTTTGGTCCCTTCAGGTCCAATTCACCAGCTCTCCCCTTCCGGACTATGCTTTCTAGGCCTTCGTCGGCGGAAAATCTGCATAATCAAGCTCGTAGCTCCCAGAAATTCCAAAAAGAAAACAAAAATAATTCTACAACCGATGCAATGCATTAATTGTCGGCTGTCAATCCAAGAACTGCTACTGGTATTGTGCATAGGCTTCACTGTTACTTGTTGACGCTTCCAGTAGAGGGCGCCACCGTCCTCGGCCGTTACGAACACACGTGCACACCGCTAACGTAAAAACTTCAGGTTTTTAGAGATCTTCACTCACAGCGCTTAGTTCCAGAAGAAAGATGCTATCAATTTAGCGTGAATCTTTTCTCGGTCCCAAGAGCACAGCATCGCCCGTACAACTCCTTCTGCTGCCTACCCGGGGACGCTATGTAGCCAACAAAACGTGACTGCACAACTTGAAGAACGCGGAGAGACTCTTCCAGGATTACTTTGGTAAAGAAAATTTTTATTTTGGATTTTGTAAAAGAATTTTTTTTTGTTTCGCCTTTCCCCTCCCTCATTAGAAAAAATTCAAGTTTCAGAAAGATGTTTTTCTGAGAAGGGGGCTAACTAAATTATTAACTTTTTTCGCTTTGATGCAAACATCAGCTACACTAGCCCCAATTTACTGAATTTTTGAAAATTAAAAACTTGAAGGTTACGTCCAAGCACAGTTTTAGAGAAATATTTTTCATTTCAAAATTTAAAGCGAGGAACTCTTGCATTTGTTATTCTATAAGTCTTCATAGTTAAACAAAGTTATAAATAAGGAATGCATGATTACATTGAGATAAGTCCACGGTGAAACCAGAGTAACTTGATGCTATTTATGAAGATGTTATTGCGCGATTGTCTGTGAATTATTTGTAAATTACCGTTTTGCATGCTTCAGTTGCTCACACTTAGATAGGTTTGTTATTTCCGTTCCGTACATACTTAGTAGGGGAAAATGGCCTAAAATGAAATACTTTGTAAATTTTTGCCTATGTTTCAAAAAATAATAGTGCTGTTTAGTATAACAAATTAAAAAGTGCCTTTATAACTTATTTTTAGTCATTACTTAAGCCAAGATTAACTTAATCCAGCACAGAAAAAATATAACGACTGTTTTTTATAATGTCTCAAAGTATGTCATTTCAGGCATGGTGTCAGATAAAATGACACAATAGTTTAGGCTACAATGGCATATACATTCAACAAATGATTTAAAGGATTTCATAAAGTAAAAACATATACATTAAATAAATTTAAAACTTATTTGTATTAAAAACATTTAACATTTAAAATTTGGTAAGGTATGTAAATAATTTTGATTGTTTTTTAATACAACAACAGAGTTCACGGCAAAGTCGGTCTATATAAGGTCACGACATTCGGCCATATTGCTTTGACGTGTTATGACGTCACATCTCCCATTTTTCGGCCATGTTGTTCAGTGCCGGAGATATACAGTTTATTGTATTAGTAGAACAACCGTTTACACAACAGTTTTTAATTGTTATTAAGTTGTAAATTCTTTTACTTTAAATAAAAAATATTTGGAATTACTTCTTTCAACAAATATCACTTCCTAACAATGCAAAATGAAATGCGCAAACTCTAGACGCCACTGGATTGATCATCGGCTTTGATTTTTACCCAGTCTTGCCAACTTTTCTCCGAGAAGTGCCCTTCCTTGCGTCCCCGACCTCGAACCGCCTAAAAGTTGAGGATATGTCGCAACCTTATAAATATAAACTAACCTTGGTTCACGGAAAATATCTTCGTTCTAGAAAATACTAAGCGCATTTAGTATGGGCCCACTTTAAACAACCTTGGCATTAAGATTTAGTTTTATATTTACAAATTATCAAAAAAAAACGTTTTTGACGTTAATGAACACGTTAAAATAGTATGTCATTTTACACTTATTATATGTATGTTATTTTACCCAAAAAGAAAATTTAGCAAACAAACTTAAATTTTGAGAGTATAAATATACCTATAGTAATCACGTTAATAAATAAATATAGCCGAGTTATTGTGTTTTAATAAAAAACTAACAAAATTTGTAACAAAACTTCGAAAAAAAACATAAACTCTAAACCGATTGAAAAAACTTGAAATGACGTGAAAAAAAATCAGGATCATGCACCTGTACGGTAATCTTGATACTAAATCCAGTAATCATATTACACGCTCCAACACATTAGGAGGTCGCTGCTAGGGCAGGAAATTCCAAAATTATGAAGTGTGTCATTTTACCTGAGTATGCCATTTTAGGCCAGTGTCCCCTACTTATGTATAACGTTTATACCTTTCGACTTAAAGGATTCTAAAGTATTTTCTTTTACTCAGAATTCTGCAAAAGCTTTTGTAATTCAGTGTGCGAGTTTCTAACTCTATAATTCTGTTCACTATAAATTGAGAGTGACGAAAGCAAAAACAATAGAACAAAAATACACCCTGTTGGTCAATTTAAAGACCTTATTACACTGGCGAAAAGTTTGTCAAAACTGACAGGGAAAAGTTAAAATTAATGGCGCGTTCCGGAACGTTAAAAAATTCCTAATTCATATGGTGAGATCTGAGTACGTTAGTTTAAGTAAACCATATTAATTTAACCATTTTATGCACTTTATTCATTATTTTTAAGTTAGTTTATTAAAATATTTTACGCAAAAAGTTAATTTAAATAATTTAAGAGGTTTAATTTCAATAAAAATACACCTAGAGTAATTAAATAAGTTCTGGAGCATAAACATTTACCAAACGATTTTCTAAAATTACAAATACCAATTCTAGTATGTTGCCAGTTTTTTTATACTAATATGAAAATACTACTTATGTTTATTAAATTGTCTAAAAAACTTTTTTTTACACTATAAAAAGGTGGTTGTTATATTAAAAAACTTGTCTTTTGTAAATTTATATGAAAATAATGATGTTTTTATATTTTATATTTATAAAATTTACGGTATGCCAATAATAATCCCCTAATTTTTGACATATTGGCAACGTCCAATATATTTGAATAATCAAGGTCGTAGAGTTAACGTCAAAAAATTTTTACTTGTCAGTTAACTTTTTGCCTTTTTATGTGATAATTTTACCTTTTTCGGTTTTATTTGTATTATTCTGTATTTATTTGTGGGTATATTTTATTATTGCATCTGTTATAATGGAATGTGAGCCATCAACGTCTAAAGAAAGAAATTTGTCACCAACAAAAAACGGCCAATAAAAGAAATGTGTCCAGGGGTGAAGAAAATGCTCATAAATATTTTTAAAGTTTTTATGAAAAACACCCCACATTTTACCAGGATAAATAATGCAGAAATTGCAGCAGAATATGGTGGTAAATATTTATATTACTTACTATTATAAATAATATGTTTACATGTAAAAAAAGTGGTCCCATATTTACCAATAAACGAAGCTATTTCCTAAAAAAATATATTGTAAGGGGTGATTCATTTAGAGGTACTTTTCCTATTACGTATTTTTGGATAGATGAGGGGTCCAAATTTCAAACTTTATGGTATTTATGTTCAGTACTGGTTGACAGAAGACCAAGCCCCCGGCACAACGTCTAAAACTTGTTCAACTGTATTATGAAAATCATCGTTCTCCGAGAAATGTGTTTTGTTCGCTTCGGGCAACTTATGGTCCAGACTATTGGCTGTACCATCACAAAAATTTGGACTCCAATTTTAATTTTTGGATAATGCTTGACCAAATGAGCCACGTCCATCACGTAGTGCAGAAAATACAGCGGCAGAAGCTGCGAGTGTACGTGATGATTCTAACGAATTAATTTGGCGCTCGGAAATGAGAGCTTAAGAACAGACCATGTTAGGCGCAGTTAAGGCCAACATTTGAAAGCCATAATCTTTAAAAAATAAATGTAAGATATAGTTCTTCCGTATGATAATAAATAGTAGTTAATAAAGTTTTTTTTAATTTTTTTTTATTACTCCGTAATGAATCACCCTTATATATAATGGTACAAAAGGTTTATTTTTCGGTTCTTTCAGTTTTAAAACCTAATAAAATAAAGCATTTTTGTTTCTTTTTAGAAAATAAATAAAATAAAAGTGATATCTATACACTTTGTGCAACTTTAAATCATTTATGAAGAATTGTGTGAAAAAGATAATGGCCTAAAGCAACAACAAAGCAAGAACGATGCATCAGTCTATCCGGAATATTTACATGCAGGTATTCCTTGTCTAATCACTATCTGCTAGTATTTAATACACTGAAAGTCAATTAAACCCATTGAACTGACATGATGAGTATGTTTTTTAAAGCTTAAAATTTGCATTAAATAAATTATTTTAACACTACTTGTATATTTTTATATTTTTATGTTAAACTATTTTCCTATGATTGGTAATCCCGGTTTACACGTTTAAAGTAGCTTGAACAAGTTACTAACGGCCGTATTTACCAAGCTTTGACAAATATTTGTCTGAGCTTCGCGAATACGGCCGTAAATCAAGTAACTAAAAAAATATATATTTTTATTTATCTACTTGCACTACTAAATTCAGAGGGTTTAAAGGCTGCATGTAAAAATGTTACCTACCTAAATTTAGCTACTTAAGACGTGTAAAGCTGGCATAATTTAAAGCGCTGTTTAGTAAATACTTTCGATTTTCTAAAAACATATTTTAAAAATGCTATATCATAGATTTGCCTTATTTCCTACTTAAATGGGCAACCAAAATAAAATATTTATAGTACTATATAGTACTATTAAATTTGATTGTAAACCTAAAAAATGTAAACCAGGCGCCTACATTTTATTTTTTCAGAATCCAAAAAGGCCACGTCAAGATGGATAAATTAATTTTAGTAATATAAGTTTTTGTGTACTTTTTAGGTGTTTCTTAAGATACGTTTCCTGGCAGCCTATAAAACAGACAGCAGTTTTTCTTCTAAAAAATGCTTTAAAAAGTATGGGACTATGGGACAACATTGACTAAAAAATGAAGGCCAGAAATAAGAAAAACTGTACACCAGTTTTTTCAAAAAATTAGCCACCAATATTTAAATTAATTGTTGTATAATATGACATTAAAATATCATAAATAAATTAAGATGTGTTTTCTTGTAAATTTACCATACAATTTAAGTAAAATTGTTTGTTCATGAGAGGCATATACATTTCGTGCCACTTCAAAACTTCCATGGGCAATTTTTGCCAATGCGTGGCAAGAAGACGGTCTAAAGAAACGACAAAGCTATACTGACGTGGCAATATATCAAAAAAGGTTTCAATGCAGACGTTCATTACCTAACCTTAAGGTGTTAGTGTTTAAAACAAAAAATTCTGAAAAATAAATTAAGTACTCAAATGAAATTAGATCTTTTTTTATTCCATAGTTGACTTAGGTGTGCCTTTCTAATCTCTTTTAATTTGAACTTATAAATATAAAAAGCTAAATATATTACTATAACTAACATAGTTTACTGTAAAAGTACTCTAAAGCCTATTCCGGCTTTGCTGACTAATGTAAAATAATAATTTGTTTAATTTTTTCCTAAGAAAAATTCAGTAGTAAATGAACCTAAATATTAAACCACCGAATTATTTAATACAAATGTTTTAAAACCTTATTAAGCATTTACAGTTATATGGATGTATTTAGTTAGATAATGGGCAAAAAAGTTAGAATAAAATAAAGGCGAATTTAATCACCTAAGTATTATAAAAACTAAGGTAAAATGTAAAATACTTGGAGACTGAGTAAAATGCAATGAAATTAGGGTATATAAATATAACATATTTAATCATTAGGGTACGGTAATACCCAAGTAATACCAACTTTTTTATATATTTCTAAAACCAAAATACATTTTAACACATTATACTATTTTAGTGTCTAAACTGCACTTAAATATTTGTTATATTAAACACATATTTTAAACGAGATCTGCTTTTGCTAATTTAGTGGATATATCTTCTGGAGTCCTAGCAAACACATCACTGGCAATTTAAAAATTAAACTTGTGCTGAATTCTTACTCTTTGAAACAAAAAACGTTTTAGGATCACATTAAAACGATATAATTTAAATTTTTCACTACATATTCTACAGCTTTTACATAAATAATTTAAAAACGAGCATGACAACAAATTCTGACACTTTTTACTGTTTGACGTCTGTTAAAGTCATTCATGACATTGTTCATAACCTTACTTAAAATATCAAATTTTCTATTGTAAAACGGGCTCGTAATGATGTTCTTATGTTTTTCTCAATTTATAGTGAACAGAATATAAGTTATTTTAATAAATCAAAAATATTTATCACACTTTTGAACAAAAACAAAAAAGAAAAAAACCGGACAAATAATTTTTTTTCAAATTTAAACTTAAATAACTTTTTTGACTGATTTCTCAATTATCTTTTGGTCCAGTTGTAACTTCTTGTATTAAAATTATTATTTAATATGGAGATTGCAAAAAGTTTTATAGCATTATGTTTTATACGGGGGTGACAGGGCCGTTCCTAGGGGGACTTGCGCCCTGGTGCAAAAATTATTGGACGCCCCTAGAAGAAAATGTAAATTAAAATATAAAAACTTAGGGATCATTAATAAGGCGAACAACTCTTCTTTAAATGGAACTGTTAAAAGCTGAGAACAAAATTCCAGAGAGGGTCGGATTTGGGATACATACAATATGTATAAATTAGAGGGGAAAAAATACTTTTGGCTTAAAAGAGCAAGTTTTTGTGATTCAAAACTTTTCGCTTTTAATATTTTTGTTCAAGCTCAAATAAGAGTACTTTACACCTAGCAGCTTCCATACTTTGTTTGGTTTATTGTATTTTTTTTGGCTCAATAAAATTAAATGTGAATGTTAATAGAGTTTGAAATCGTGGACCAACACAAATGCAGATAAAGACGTTTTATCATATTTGGTGTATTGAATGGACCACCCTGTATGTTGGAATTATTTATTGCCGATATTCTAGTTTTTAAAAGACTATTTATAACACCATATATAAAAATAGCTAGGTACATTTTTTAACGAAATTTATTTCAGTAGAGCAAGTAACAAAATGTAGACCTATCACAACATGCATTCGCCGTTTGATTTATCGAGACAAGTGACAAAAACGACAGGGCGTCGCTTTGAGACCAAATTTATAAGATTTATGAACCCACTTTACACTTCTTACACTTAAGAGTAGTTTATTTAAATCCCTGGTAAAAGGTTTTTGTACAGAGTGTCATAGTTAAAAGGAAATTACTTTTTCCTGCACAATTACTTTTATTACCAAATTAATGTAAGAAAAGTGTCAGTTTTGACTTTTACGGTATTTCAAAATATTTGTAAGTAGGTAAATAGTAATTAATAGGTGGTACGTACGTCGGCATCGGACGGACGGTACGGATCGGAAAAATAGTTTTAGTGAAATTAAATGAAGCACCTATGTGCGGGCGGTTGGCAGAGGAGGTACTTATTTACAAATCGGACGCATTGGCGATTTTAATGAAATTTGGTATACGGGGGCTTTTTGGGGCGCTGATTACGAATCTGATAGAATTTTTATTTGGACTCGTGGACATAGTCATCAGAAAATCAAAGACTTAATTACCAAAACTAATCTGAATTCACTATTTCCCCCTTCTTTTTGCACTCAATCCTTGATTGAAAGCTAAATTGGTACTTAATATTTAATTTCCACCTTCAAAGACCTCATTTTTTTATTTATTTTAACCGTTTTTCAATAAATTGCAAAGCTTCACTTAAACACATCTTTAAAAAAAGCTGCTATGCTTTATTTCATTCAAATATAAATTATAGTCTCTTAAGCTGGGGGCATTCTTCCAACACAGAGCGCATTTTTGGTCTTCACAGAAGAGTGATTCGTATAATGTTGGGCTTGCGCTTTAGAGATGATGTAAGGGATAAATTTAGGGAGTTGGGTATACTAACAGTTCCTTGTATGTACTTTTGCAGTGCCTAATGTATGTCAAGGCAAACCTCAACGGCTATACTACAAATGCAAATTACCATTCTTACAACACAAGAAACCAAGAAAACCTGCGACCAAAACATCTCAGGTTGCAATCAAGCCGAAACTGTATAAATTATTATGGCATAAAACTTTTCAATGCACTCCCTCAAGGTATTAGAGCATTACCACAGAATGGATTTCTAAAAGAGATGAAAATCATTTTAAATGAAAATGCTTTTTACAATATAAATGAATATTTAAATTTTAACTTTGCAAGCCACTCCTTGTTGCCTCCTCAATAAATCAATAACTCAAAAGTACTGTGAAATGAAAATAATTAAGTTAACAGTGAAAATAAATAAATAAGTTAAATTTAAAAGTAAACGAAATTGTAGAATATACTCTTTTGATTTTAGACTGTTGTCAATTATTGTGATTTTAAGCTATTGTAAATTAAAAAAAAGAAAGTACTGTGATAAAGAAATGTGTATGTTTTTGTAGAGATGAAAATCATTTTAAAAGAAAATGCTTTTTACAATATAAATGAATATTTAAATTTTAACTTTGCAAGCCACTCCTTGTTGCCTCCTCAATAAATCAATAATTCAAAAGTACTGTGATATAAAAATAATTAAGTTAACAGTGAAAATAAATAAATAAGTTAAATTTAAAAGTAAACGAAATTGTAGAATATAATCTTTTGATTTTAGACTGTTGTCAATTATTGTGATTTTAAGCTATTGTAAATTAAAAAAAAAAGAAAGTACTGTGATAAAGAAATGTGTATGTTTTTGTAGAGATGAAAATCATTTTAAAAGAAAATGCTTTTTACAATATAAATGAATATTTAAATTTTAACTTTGCAAGCCACTCCTTGTTGCCTCCTCAATAAATCAATAATTCAAAAGTACTGTGATATAAAAATAATTAAGTTAACAGTGAAAATAAATAAATAAGTTAAATTTAAAAGTAAACGAAATTGTAGAATATAATCTTTTGATTTTAGACTGTTGTCAATTATTGTGATTTTAAGCTATTGTAAATTAAAAAAAAAAAGAAAGTACTGTGATAAAGAAATGTGTATGTTTTTGTAGAGATGAAAATCATTTTAAAAGAAAATGCTTTTTACAATATAAATGAATATTTAAATTTTAACTTTGCAAGCCACTCCTTGTTGCCTCCTCAATAAATCAATAACTCAAAAGTACTGTGATATGAAAATAATTCAGTTAACAGTGAAATTAAATAAATAAGTTAAATTTGAAAGTAAACGAAATTGTAGATTATACTCTTTTGATTTTAGACTGTTGTCAATTATTGTGATTTTAAGTTATTGTAAATTAAAAAAAAAGAAAGTACTGTGATAGGGTAATGTGTATGTTTTTGTAGAAAAATGTATGTTTAGTATGTTGCTTTTATAGACTAAGAAGGTCTGTGATAATAATTTAATATTAACTAAGTATGACGTGTATAAAACATGTAAATGTTAAATACTAAAATAAATCATTGTATCATTGTAATGATTTTGATTGTAGTAGCCTTGGCTACTACTACTACTGCGATTAAAAGTGAAGATTTACAATTTTCTAAAAAAATGGGTAAAATAAATAGAAAAATGGGGTTTCTAAAAGTTAAAATCAAATTTTAGGTACCAATTTAGCAGAAAACTCAAGAATTGAGTGCAAAAAAGAAGAGGGAAATAGTAAATTTATGTTAGTTTCGGGTATCAAGTCTGATGATGAATATCTCGGGAACGAAACGAGTCCGACTAAAAATTTCGTAATCAGCGCCCCAAAAACCCCGCCCCAAATTTCATTAAAATCGGCGATGCGCCCGGTTTGTAAGTAATTACCGCACCGAATTTTAAAAATCCCACGAGAATATAGCAACTTTAATTAAAATCCGGCCATTACCGTTGCATATGTGCGATACAGGTGAAAAATTGCGTTATTTTACAAGAATTTAACCCGATTTCTACAGGAGGGTTTTACCCCAGTGGTTTTATACCCCGGGTGAAAAGGCGCTTACTTTTAATATTTATCTATGGTTTACCCATAACTCGCATGTGCGTGTGTGTGTGTTTACTTTCACTAAAACTATTTTTTCCGATCCGTACCGTCCGTCCGATGCCGCCGTATGTGCGCGTACCTTTAATGGGAAATAACTGCTATTTTTAAATTTTGAATGACTACACCAGTAGATATACCTGGTGTCAACGAATATATTAGATAAGCCATAACTCATGGAGTATTAGATATAAAAATGGAACTTGGTATATAATTGGGCATTGAAACCATTCCATACACCATCAAGAACCCCAAACAATCCAATAACAAACCCTGGTTTTCCAAATCTTGTGATAAAGCTAGAATTTTAAAAGTTCATGCTCACAAAAAGTTTCTACAGGATCCTAGTCAAGAAAACCGACAGGCCAGCATTGAAGCAAGAAATATCAAATAATTTCTGAAGCCAAAGACTCCTTCGACAATCGTATTAAAAACAAAGTTCTTTCTTGCTCAAATGGCAGCAAATCTTTCTGGCCCTTTGCGAAAAACATAAGTAGGAATTTTTGTACCAGTTCTTTTCCGCCACTAGCTTTGGAAGATGAAATCATTTCTACCGCTAAAGGAAAGGCAGAATTATTTGCTAAACAATTTGCTGCCAATTCAACCCTTGACCCCAGTTCCTCATAAAATGCCCGATATTATTTTTAAGGTAAAACACATTAAGCGTATCCTTTCTTCCCTTAACACCAAGAAATCGTCTGGGCTGGATGGCATACCAGCAATCGTTTTAAAAAAATGTGCTCCAGATCTTGCATCAATCTTAACTCGGCTCTTTTGAATTTCTTACAATACGGGTACCTTTCTGGAAAGCTGGAAAGCTACACGTGTTCAGCCTATTCCCAAGAAAGGATCTAAATCTCTTCCATCTAACTATAGACCAATTTCAATTTTCTCAGTTCTTTGTAAAGTAATGGAAAAACTAATTAATTCACAAATTCTTAAGTAGTTAGAAAAACACAAAATTTTGCATGACAGGCAGTATGGATTTCGCCACAAAGATCTACAGCAGATCTTCTTTCCTTCGTATCACACTGCTGGAATAAGTCTCTTGAGTTTCTAGGTGAGTCCCAGATCGTTGCTCTTGATATATCCAAAGCTTTTGACCAGGTCTGGCATGCCGCACTTCTAAATAAACTTCCCTCCTATGGTCTTTTAACTAAACTCTGTACTTGGCTCTCTAGTCATCTATCTGATCGTCGTATATCAGTTATTGTGGACGGCCATTCTTCAAGCTTTCACCAAGTAAATGCTGGAGTCCCTCAGGGCTCAGTTCTGGCACCAACATTGTTTCTTCTTCACATCAACGACCTTCTCTCGTCCACAACTAATTCCATTCATAGTTTCGCCGACGATAGTACCCTTCACTCCAGTTTTCAGGTTCCTAAACCCATTACTAAGCCTGACTTGGAAAACAAACGCAGAGCGATGCAGATATCTCTTTCGCAGGATCTTAATTTAATATTGGATTGGGGCGCTAAAAATCTCGTCCATTTTAATGCATCCAAAACACAATCATGTTCCTTGGCGCGAAAAGAGTCATCAAATACTCATCCTCTACTTTTGAGCGGCCAAGTTTTACAGAGCAAAGACACCTTCAATCTTGTGGGCGTCACATTTGAAAGTAACCTTAACTGGCATAATCACATTGTATCTATAGCCACGGCAGCTTCAAAAAGCTTGGATTTCTCTTTCGAGCCAAAAAGTATTTTTTCCCTTCTAATTTATACACTTTATATGTGTCCCAAGTCGGACCTCCCTTGGAATATTGTTCTCATATCTGGGGCATGGCGTCCCCCACAACCCTAAGCATTCTTGATTCTATTCAAAGAAGAGCTATTCGTCTCATTAATGATCCTTCACTTACAGAAAGGCTTCCCTCTCTTGCACATCGTCGGGCTGTGGGGGATTTATCGCTTTTTTATAGGTACTTCCATGGCTTCTGCTCTGAAGAACTGTCCAGTATAGTTCCTCCACTTATGGTTCCCAACAGAGAAACTCGTGGTTCCGCGCGTATGCATCCCTATACGGTCCAACTGGACAGGCCCCGAACTTCCCACTTTGTTCGTTCTTTTATCCCTAGAGTTTTTAGGTTGTGGAACCTGCTGCCCGCGGAGGTCTTTCCTTCCCCCCAAATCTTCAAGTGTTTAAGTCCCGTGTCAACAAACTCCCTCTTACCTCGCTTAAGACACCCACGGTACGTTAGTATTTAGGCTTTTAGCCTTCGTTGTTTGTCCAAAGATAAAAAAATATATATATAGGTAAATAACATGAAAAGATTAGAGTTTTCAAATATTTTTCACATTCCAGTCACTTCCGGTTTAACCAGAAATGGCTTCCATTTGGAATTTTCAAACGAAACACCGTGTATATTTTATCATTTTTGGATACTTAAAACAATTCTAAACCAAAATGAGTCATTTTAAAAAGGTTTTAAGCCTACTTGACTTTTATAAAGCCATTTTTAATATTGCATCTAGGTGGCCATGATTGAACGCAAATTAATCTAATAATCCTAGGTGATGTTAGAAAAATACAATCGCAAAGTTTTTAGTGACTAATATGAAAGATAAGAATAAAACAATTTGGCAAATTGACATTTTCGCGTCTAACTATTATTTTTTTTAAATGGCAACCCATTTTAGATAAGCACTTTTCGAATAAATAATTTTTTAAAGAATCTAACGATACCAATTTGTTTGAGATCGGATTAAAAATAAAGTCATAAATAAAGGATCATAGCAACCTAGATGGATGATTACAAATATGGCCCCACAAAATCAAAAATAATAAAATATCCATAGTGTTCCATTTAAAAATTCAAAATTGGAGTAATATCCGGTTAAACCGGAAGTAAGCGAAAAGTGAGAAATATGAACTAACTTTTCTCTTTTCTCTATTTACTTATACCAAGTCTTACTTTGATACGTCCAATACTCTAGAAATTATGGCATGTTTAATAGAGTCCTTGACTGTTGACACCCGGTATTTTATTTCATTTTAATAATATATGACATTTGGACATGACATGTAATTTTTTGATATTTTTGCTGTCAAAAATTTATTATTTTCAATATTAGATAATTTTAGGTTAAGTGGCTATGGAAAAATATAATTACTGTTTTTTTGTTTCTTTACGACTTCTACAGGTAGGGTTAAACTTTGTAAAATCCTATTTATGGACATAATTCCTTTTTTCAAATGAAATAGGGGTCTCTTGTCAGCATATCCTAAAAGATACTTTCAAAAGTTCAATAATTTAGTACTATACCTTAAGGTATTTTTCGAAAAAGGTGTTTTAAAAAAGCATTTAACAAAATAATTCTAAACCATTCATTACACTAAATGATAATATTAGTTTAAAACAACATCAATAATTTATTGAGTGGTTTGTAAAGCAAATCTTACTCGAAATAACCTATGTGGCCCCAAATTATTTCGAATAAAATGACATTTCCAGATAGGCTAACAAGCCACCTTCATTCCATTTAAAAGACGGAGATTCCATCCATAAAAGGAATTTGCAAGCGTTTACCCCGCGACTAGGAAGACACGAAAAAATAATTAATCACCTAATAAGTTATATATCGCAGAGGAAAAACAAGCTGACACTTTTAAATAACAACTATAAAATGAGTGCTGTGACTTATTACACAAGAGATTAACTACAGCACAGCAAGCTCAGAATCTGATAATTTCGACAGCAAACAAACAATAAAACCATATTACTCTTTGTTCGACCTTCGAACAGTGCGGACGTCGCGTAGGGAATTACATAATTTCCCCGGTGTGGCGGTTAAAAGAGTTGTACGGGCGTTTTACTTTCGGGGAGCCAGTAAAGATTCACGCTTAATTAATAGCTTCTTTCTACTGTCCCGTTAGGTAGTGACCACGAGGTGTTTCTCAAATGGCGGTAAATGGATGGGCGTGCCACGGGAACTGTCAATAGTGACAGTGAAGGTTATACGTAATACCAGTAGCAGTTTTTGGTTTGACAGCTGTCAATTTATGCTTTGCATTAGTTATTGTTTTTGTATCAAACAAATTTAATGTAAACATATGAATTGGAATTTCTGGGAGCTAAGAGCACGATTATCCGGATTTTCCACCGACGATGTCCTGGAAAGCTTAGTCCGGAAGGGAACGAGTTGGCTAATAGTCGTGCAACGGGGCCAATAACAGAGAAAGCAAAGCAATATAACTATATTTCTCCGAAAACAAGACCCGCGCGACACGAGCAACTGTACCACTACCACAAAAGCAACGCGTTCTGGAGTAGTCGCAATTCGCGCCACCGTGTTGCTAGGCAATTTGCGCTGTAGAATTTAATTTTATTAAATTACAAAAGTACGCGAAATGCCGTGTCGCCTTGTGTGCGTAAATTAAGACGCGTATAGCGTGTGCGGCGGGATGCAGCACAGTACATACTTTGGAAATTTAAATTATACTCGCGTCGCTTGTCAATTTGCCCTGTATAATTTAATTTTATTAAGTTACAAAGGTACGCGAAATGTTGTCTCGCGTTGCACGCGTCTCAATTTGCGCCTTGCTTAAGGCAAAGCGGAAAATAAGACGGGTATAGCGCGTGCGGCGCACGGAGCACAGCACGTACTTTTGTAAATGTAAATTATACTCGCGTAAAAGCGTGTGACTTGTCACTTTGTGCTGTATAATTTTTTTGGCCAAAGGGTTTTATAAACATTTTAATCTTAACATCCTAATAAGTATTTTAATACATTCAATTAAAAAAAAACTCACTGAAACGCTTTGGCTCGTATACTTCTTACACTATTCGGATAATTATTTTTATCACAGGGCCTTAAACTCTCGATTTTATGTTTAACACTGTTTATGGGAACTTAATTTTTGCAGGGCAATTTAAATCAAGGAAGGAAATAAACTCTTGACTTAATTGAAGTGAAGTGCGAGGCGCCGCAACGGCACCTTTTTAAAAATATTTATAGGGTCGGTCTCAGTAAAAGTATTTTGTCTTACGAACATCCTCAGTCATACATAAGTCTGCATTAAATTAAGGTCGATTTTCACTATACATTCCGTTTACCTCGCATATCCATTGCGTTTCCGTTTACATAAATCTTACTATACGTCACGTTTCCGTACACCTCGCGTTTCCACCAGTAGACGTAGAGTTGACTTTTCGTCTATGTTTATTTGTGTACAGGATGTACGGATTTTGTTGCAATTGCAGAATATCTTGGTCATTTTTAAATATTGGGGTTTTCGCGAACTGTTACTACTAGGTCGAATTATTTTTTCGATTTTTGGCTTTTCAGTCGTCTTGTAACTTACAATGAAAGTAAAAAACGGATCTTAGCACATATTTTTACGTAGAATCCAGTGGTGTAGTTAGATATTTTGAAGATTTCATATTTCTTGAGATATGCACTAAATATATGATTTTTAATGGAAACCCTGTATATTTTTTTATTAAATTATAGAGGACGAGAGCTTTTTAAAAAACATATACTGCCCAATGGTTATTTTATATTTCAAGACCCTAAATTGATATTTTTATTTTAAAATTTAATTTCGCACAGTGGGCCACCACAAAGAATAAAGTTAGCCCTTAGTTTATAATTTGTTAATTTGTTTACATTTTACAGCAAAATCTGCTTTTTAACTATTTTACCTCGCCCAACATCCCTATTTACTTCTTGGTTCCTTATGTTTGTTTACTTATTAATTAACCAAAAACGAAATATTTTAAATCAGCTTTACTACGTTAATATTTAAAAACCGTGTTCAAAATTAGTATGTATACATTATTTTTAGAAAAACGTTTAATTTTGAAAACAATAATAGAAAACCGTGTATGGAACTGTTACCAAAATTATGATTGGAATTTAAAGTTTGAAGGTATTAGTTTCATAAGGCCTTTTCAAATATTGATCTTGGGAGTAACCCGATCCATAAAACCCGTTCAAAAAAGATCGGAAAGTCTTTACCCGTGTTCATAATTTGATCGGATCCTTAACTCGGGTTGGATCCTGCTGACCCATGTTGAAGCCAGGGTTAGTAGGGTTAAACAGAAGTGTCAAAATCAGTTGTTTAGTTTTTTGGGTTTACATGATTTATCTCGTGTTTATTACAAGTGGAAAAAGTATAAAAAATAGTAATTTGATATTTACTGATTATATTTACAGCTTAAATATTGTGAAAGTCTTTAAAAATAAATCTGTATGACCAAAACAAAGCAAAAGGGTTATGTTTTGTTTTGACACGAAGCCGATGAATGAAGGCCAAATGTATCATACGTGTTCAGAAAATAACAAAAATTCCAGTAAATCATTATTTGCAAATGCCTATACATGGTTTTCTACAATTTTGCTTTAAATCGAATGTCTTTCTAAAAATTATGAATACATATTAATTTGGACATTGTTTTAAGTATAAACACGGTGGCGCTGTGAGTCCTCACCTCATTTTTCCCTACTTTTTGTTCCCTTGAATACTGCTTACACATTCCGGTATTCGAATACTCGGAACGCCAGTTTTTGAATACTCAAACTCAAACTATACTGAATTTTTGTAAATGCAGCTTAAGAGGATTTAAGAGTTTAAGAATTTTTTACCAACCCTGTATAGTAAAACAAACA
Source organism: Listronotus bonariensis (assembly GCA_014170235.1). Taxonomy (NCBI): domain Eukaryota; kingdom Metazoa; phylum Arthropoda; class Insecta; order Coleoptera; family Curculionidae; genus Listronotus; species Listronotus bonariensis. The sequence goes on along the minus strand of JACEGR010002601.1, from coordinate 17,646 downwards.
TAAAAAAGTGTGTTTTGCTTATTTTATTTTCTAAATATTTAATGTTTTTTATCGTTTATAAATGAAAAGCATACGAGGGTGGCAATATGTAAACAAAAACAAGGGAAACAAGGTTAACAAAGAAAAACAAAAATATGTTTGTGTATACCCTTTATTGTTTATAATGTAAAATGTTCTATCAGTAAACATAAATAAGCATTGTTATAAGTATCAAGAAAATAAAAATGTAATATTATAAAAAAATACATATAAAATCACAAATAAATCACTTCTAAGTAACATAAAAAAATAATTCGAGAATATCATTTAATGGGACTATTTCAAAATATTGGTTGACAAGACGGCCTAGAACACAAACCCGGTGTTTTATTTATAAGTCATTCTATCGATCATCGACGTCAACAAGAAGTTATGTGCTCGGTGGCATTGATAACAGTTTAAAAAAAAAATGTATAGAAGGTACAGTTTAAAAATGTAAATTCGGTGCTCTTTGATAAGAAAAAAAAACACAAAAAAGTTTAAAGCAAATAAATCGGCATGCTTGTCTTCGCGGCCCCCTTTGCTATATTTATTTTATGATATGCCGGTTGATGCAGCTGGTCATCGCACTATGGGATAGAAATTAATTTTTTTGGTCAAAATTCTGAAACTTACCAATCTACCTTAAAATGGGGTGCTTTTTACTGGAAAAATATTATAAATTATTACAAATGCTTTTTGGAAACCTAAAACTTATTATATGATATTATAAATTTAGACTAAACTAAAATGTCAGCTTGTTTGGTTAATTCGGTTGTATTCTAATCAGTAATCCGATGATTATTATCTCATATGATATACAGTGTACGACAATAGGTATGATTTTTTTAAATGGAATACCCTGAATATTATATCACCACCAAAAAATCTTTTAAAATGCTTTAAAAAAATTCTACATTTGATGTGTCTATCTCAATTAGTTTCGGAAATATGACCATCCAAATCTGAAAAATAATTTTAAATTATTCTTAGAAGCGTAATAGAGATACATCTTCCTAAATTTTTTTAACGTATAAAATAAATAAAAAACACTGTTTTGTTGGGTAGATTCTGTGGAGTCCATATCTTTCATCAGATTGCTTTTATCTTTTAGGATATACAGTGTAGGACAAAACATATTAAATTTTAAAATGGAAAACCCTGTAAATTATAAAAAAATTTGTATCTGTCCTTACACTCAGAAGTAGCAAAACGTAGGAAGGCAATTGTAAGTATAAAAACTGATAAGGAAAAAGGTAAAAAAATCTTTGACAAAAGTAACGAGACTTTCGCGAGACTGCATCGAAAACACAACAATAGCTCTTATTATTTAAACTCTTTTACTTTTTTTAGTAAACAAGGCTAATTATAAACTAAGTAGATTAAATGTTGTATTATTATGTTTACTTAAAATAAATTTTCAAGTTTCTTATTACCCCAATAGAAGTCGTTATAACCTTTTATAATTTCCCGTACATGTAGTTTGAAGTATCTACTTTGAAATACATAGCATGAGCCATTAAAATTTCAAAGTTGCTTTTTGGCCAAAATAATGGATTTCTATCTCATAGTGTATCGGCGCGTCGCTGTAAAGGATAGCGACGCCTTTGTATAAAATAGTCCGATTGCAGGCGGCCTTTTTATGTTTTTTTGTATTATTTTCAAAGGGTACCGAATTTGCGCTTTTAAAATGTTCTTACTATAAACGAGTAAAGTTAAGGCAAAAATATTCAACCCGATGAGTACGCCACGTGCCACAGTTTTACAGCAGGCCAGAGACGAAATAAGAGGGTGTTTTTTAAAGACGTGATACGTGTTTTCGCCATGTTTTTATTTGTTTATTTAAAAAATATGTAATCAGGCTCTGTCAGAGGCTATGTGCTTTTGATTTTGAAAAGGTTTGTTTACTTTATCATTTTTTGTGTACTTGGCGGCATCGCTTTCAGAATGAAATAAATATGGACTTAACTTTACAGCTCTATTCGTATACAGACTGTCCACGGGTGGAGTTTACAACAGGAGAAATGGACCAAAAATAATTCCATATTAAAAAAAGTAATTATGCCTAATTTGCCTATAAAAAATATGATTCACGAGGAGAAATTGTTGATTTTGTACAGGATTCGCAAAAACTTAAAGAACCTGTTTTTTTAGTAAACTACCTTTATTTTTTATTTTTAAGTAAAATGTTATTTAGAAAATTTATTTGGAATAAAGTTTGCAATCGATAAAAATAATAAAACAATTTTTTTATTAAACTATATAATTTGGCAAAAACGCCATGATCACATTCGTTTATAGCTGAAAAATTGTGTTGTGTATGAATTTGGGGGAGCAGGTGTTTGAAAATCATAAGAAAGCTTCTTTTATTCCATTTTATAACAAAAAATTAAAATAATTAATTTTTTATAACACAAAAATCTGTTACATAAAACTTTTAAATACCCCTGTATAATTATTAATAAATTCAATGCTATTTTAAATAAATTTTCTAAATGATGTTATGCTTATAAATTAAAATAAGGTACTTTACTTATGGAGAAAAATCATATCAAAATATTTTTTAAGAATAACTTTTTCTCGAAAAATGAAATTTTGTATTCATTTGTCCTCTTGTAAACTCCATCCCTGGCAGTGTATATCTTTTATCTGTTAGCTACTAGTAAAAGTAGAGGAAAGTGACCAAATATGGAATAGTATCCCTAATATGAAATACCGGCATTTCTCTTAAACGGAAACCTTACACACGCAGTTAGAGGGGTTTGTATCTTTTTTTATGCTCATTCGCGAGTAGAAGTGGTAACATGCAAGCACTTGCGTCCCTGTAGCAACGTTTTGTTTTATCGCTTTCTCGTAACTTTTTAAGGGATTTTTAAAAATACTACTATACCAAATTAAAGGAGAAGGACCTCTAAATAATAATATTAAAGGCTCAAATCGACATTTTCTTTTTGTCACCCTAAAAAATATTTTCGATATATTTTCCCAAAAAAAAAAGAGTCGATTTTTTTTCGCCCAGTCTACTGTTATATGATTCTATATTTGGGGTACCTGTTCCATATTTAGCTAGCATACCATTTTTAGTTTTTTTTTAAATCTTAATTATAACAACCAGAGTTGGGCAGAATACTGAAAATTGGTATTCGCACACGAATACCAGAAAAAAGTATTCGAATACCGAATAATTGAATACTTGGAAGAAAAAAGTATTCGAATACTCGGTATTCATGAATACCCGGAATCGGTATTCGAATACTGGAAACGAAAAGATTGGAATACTACAAAACAAAAAAGTAACTAAATTTGAAGAGCAAAAAAAAGGTTCTTACCTCATTTTTTCCCTATTTTGCTTCCCTTTCGGTATACGAATACATAATTCCGAATACTAACCAAAAAGTATTCTGTCGAATACCGAATACCAAACACACAAATGTATATTCGAATATTCGAATACTATTCAAAAACCGGCAAAATGTATTCTGAATACTATTCAGAATACTGAGTATTCGAATACGACTCAACTCTGATAACAACTACAAAAAGTTTTTATTTATAATTTTTATGCAAATTAAGTGTAAAAAACAAAATGCTACTCCATATTTGTTTTTTTAGTTTTATTTTTAATTAATTATTTTTTTGGCAATTCATATATTTTTTTGTATTTTTCAATAGCCAATTAAAATGATTATTCTCTCAAAATGATCGGTGGAAAATATTCTGAAAATAATGAACAAATCGTTTAAACAAGGTGATTATAGAGTTCGAACAATAATTGCCGTTGATAAACCTTCCGGAATAAAACAAAATTTAACCCATTTTAGAAAATCATAGTGTTAAGTTTAGCAATCCACTTTAAAATCGCCCTGTAGATGAATACCTAACACAATAAATGTTTTCCTTGTGTGTAAAATTTCGTTTATAAAATATCTAAAACACGACACGAACACAAAATATAGTTTTTTTTCAGAATATTTTCCACTATCCCTAGTAGAAAATTAAATAAAAAATCCTAATAATATTAATAGCTAGTGTTAGCTTAATATAACAACTACTTAATTAACACAAGCAAGTTTCAAAATTTGCCTCCACATTTACATCTTTTAAAGTTTACTGAATAGTACTTGTAAGGCAGTACTTTCAGTTTTTGGGCAACTTTTAAAGCATGCTTGATTCACCATAATAAAATCTGGCTTTAAAAAAATAGAACGGTTTTAAAACGTTTACTTTCCAGATTATACCGTGCGTTTTACGCTTAATTTTCCTTGATTTTTCTACCAAACTTCTGTACGTACGCTCACAATACCAAAGATTAATATTTCGCTTTTTTTAATACAGGGAAATTTATATATAAAGTAACATTCAAGCTTTGTTAGTTAACCCTGTATTAAGCGCAATTAAAACGTCAAAATATCTGTTTTTTTTTAAACATAATATTTTTTAATGGTTTAGCTTTAAGTCTTAAGGCTGCTTGACATGAAAACATTTTTTATAGCATTTCTGCAGGTTTTTCCTTATTTTAGGTGTTTAAACATGTGTTATGACCATAGAGTAAGGAAATTATAAGAGTTATCATGGAATAGCCGATTTAAGGACAGGTCATGCGAAAACTCCCAATATAATTTTATTCGTTTCTCGTTGAAATACCGCCAGTTAGTCATTTCAGTAAGCTTACGTGTCTCCCCACCGCTGATGTTACAGGAGGCGAGGCTTCGACCGACGCATTTAAAGTGTAAACTGGAAAAATGACAAGACTGCCGCAAAAGCGCTACGAAAATTTTAGCATGCCATGGTTTCTCTTATCCGTAGGTATGTTACTTTATGGTTATGACTAACAGAAGTGCAGTAAAGACTTTTATAATAATTAGAAAATTAATTTACTACCTATTTTTAGGATATACACGTCGTGCCACTTCAAAACGTTCAATGTGAAATTATTACCAATGCGTGAAAAGGAGACGGTCCACAGCAACAACAAAGCGAGCACGATTAGTTATCCTATCCGGAATGTTTACATGCAGGTATACTTTGTCTAATCTTTACCTGCTAGTGTTCAACAAACTGATGGCCCGATGTGTATTAAGTAGAAAGCAGGCAAAAATTTGTTTGGTTACAAGTGACAAAAAATATGTTTTGTTTTTCTAATAAACATCCTCCTATATAATGTACCAGGCCCCTGTCAAAGAGACTTCTAACAAAACTACTTATAATTCACAAATTTAGAAAAATTGAAAGAAGTGTAGTTGGCACCATCTAGTTAACACGTAAGAATTAACATAGGATCTGAATAGTTCAGGTTAAAGAACCTAGAAATACCGAGTTTTATTTTAATAATTATAACACTTTTAAAACCTTTTAGGGGGTTTCTTTTGACGAGTCTACCACGAATATTCATAGCGCCATATATGAAAGCGGCGCTTTAACCCAGCCTGTCAATGTCAAATGTTTCGGGTGTCGAACGGGGCAAACGCATCACTTTTTTATCAGACAAGTTTAGCGTAATGTTTTACATGCAGTTTTTATAGCTTGTGCCGAAAATCGTTAGAGTTACAGTTACAAAACCCGCCCAATTCGATACCCAAAACATGTCCATGGGACTTATGGTTTCGTGACTTGTAACACAATGTTTAAAAATTGCATTTAAAACATTTGGGGTAAACTGGTCCGACATAAAGTGACGTGTTTGCTCAGTCCGACACCAGAAACATTTGACATGGCAGGTTGGGTTTAATTGCCGCTCCCATATATAGCAGTATGAATATTCTTCTTGCCATATATGGCGGTAGAGCACTGATCTCGATGGATTGCCAATGTTATAACCTGCGCGAAACAAAAGTTACATTTCATGGGCGAAAAATCCGGTTTGTGCGCAAGCCAGTTGAGGGTAAACGCACCCGGCGCCAAACAAACTATCCGCATTATCGGAAAGAATTTGTTGACGGCGCCCTGGTTTTCTGTTCGAAGTACGGTAGCTAATGAGCGTCACCGTCAGACCGCGGACGAAGGGTACGGGGTGCCGGTGTTTGTATTTTGCCACGACTTTTAAGTGCGCATGTTCGTCCACCCATTCATTTGTTTACTGCGCGAGGTCGTAAAAATCCGAAAAATGATTCTTGCCACCGCGAATCTAAATGTAGGTTATCTATGCGGTATACTCGTCAAAAGGAACCCCCATAACAAAGTTTAAAAAGTGTTATTAAGAAGTCAATTTAAATACTGGCTCAGGGAGTATTTGTAAAATAATTGAGATAAATTAAAAATATTGCTTTTACTTTGACACCCAGTATCTTCCTTATTATTAACTTTTAAATGAAGATATGTTTGGTTAAGTCTTAATGCTTTAGATTAAGAAATCTGTGGTTTCTCTGTGTACTTTTAGTTAGTGGACACATGGGCGCCGGCGGGGGTGCAGTGGGTGCACATGCTGACATGCACCTCCCTGGATTTTGGATATAGTAGCCACGCGACAGAAAATGTGATAAAAAATAGGTTTTTATAGGTAAAAATCAATTTCTTGCTCTTTAATTTTTTACTCTCTTGCTGGAAGTCATCCATTTGGCGCCCATGAGTGGACACCCTAATTATTTTAATGAAAAATGTAAGTCCTTATGTAATCGTCTCAAGCAGCCTTTACAGTAAAATCTCCATTGAAACAATTAATAAACAAAATATTCCGATTTCGAAACAAAATTAAATGTATATTATTTAGAACTAGTATACAATATTACAGTACCGATATAAAAATAATCAAAAAAATACAAAAAAATTGCACAGAATAGAAGTACAATGTTAAACATCAGCAGCGTATCACTTTTAAGTAAATATCTCGATTAAATATTTTTGGAGTTTTTGGAATTTAGCAGCTGCACTAGTCGGTGTTTTTTACCAGCATCCGAATTTCTGAAGTTTTCCAAGAGCTGAAAAGCAAGAGTCGTTTTGGTAACAGTAAGATATCAAGGGATAAATAGCTAAATAAAATTGCATACTTTAAATAAGCCACAACATGCCATTAAGGCACTCCGCACATGGGTCGGTAAACAGCGAGGAGACCTACATTTGACGAGGTTTCGACAGTATGTACGCATATATTCGTGTTTAAAGTGGCGACAACCGTACAGAGACGAGCATACGCTTAATGGTCAACTTTTACTATACAGGGTGTTCGAAAAATACACGGCCAAATTTTAGGAGGTGATTCCTCATTGAAAAATATGAAAAAAGTTCCTATAAACATGGGTCCGAAAATGCATAGTTTCTAAGATACAGGGTGTCCAACATTTAGGTTCAACATTCACCTTCTTTAATCTTCAGTTGACCTTCACTTTTTAATGTCATTAGATAGTCCTTAAAAAGTTAAGATAGGAAAGTAAAATTAATTTTGCTCTATCTTTAACTGTTTTTGCTCAGTAAATCGTCAAAATTCAAAAATTCCGTCCCAAGAAACATGCAATAAAGTGGTTTTTATTTTTTTCTCGAAAACGAAGCAAGATACAAAAAATTTCAAGAGATAAAAAAGTTGTATTTTCAGTTGCTTATTCTAAAAAAAATAAAAAAGTTACATAAAAGTCAGTGGCGTACATTTTTTTACAATTATTTTCGATAAGATGTCCCGTGAGACGCCACTGGACTTAATAATTTTAATTTAATTATGCCTAACTTTGGCCCTTATTACTAGAAATAACACTGAAAAATTTCAAGAAAATCGGTTACAGGGTATTCAAGATAATTACAAAAAACCTATTTTATTTAAAAAGTTTAACACACTGTATCTTGGAAACTATGCATTTTCGGACCCGTGTTTATAGGAACTTTTTTCATATTTTTCAATGAGGAATCACCTCCTGAAATTTGGCTGTGCATTTTTCGAACACCCTGTATTCTTAGCCAATGAAATCATATGTCGATCGGATTGTGCTGATGTTCCCCGAACCCGATTGTGACGGCGCAAAAATACCCATATGAATTATCCCACCGAGTCAAAGAGTGCCATAATAGAGCTTTCTAATAGCCGATTCCCACCTAGGGGTTTTAACCCGGGGTTTTTACTACGGGTAAAAAGTCTTTGACTCCTGACGATTCACACCTGCGAGTCACGGGTAAGGGGTTAAAACTCGTGCGTTTCCACCCGCCAAATTAGGACTGGTTCTATCCTCCTATGGGTGACGACTTTTTAACAAAATTCCCTACATAAGTTAACGGTTGGTACTACCAAAAGTTGTGATTCGATTCAAATGTGCATGGAAATGATTTTACCAGTGTTCTTGAAAAAACCCCGACAGTCAGCTGATGGGTGCCGACTCATGCGTCACGAGTGAACACCCCTAAGTTGGAATCGGCTTTAAGACAAGTTCCCAGAAGCCTGAATCCTACAGAACATTCCTTAAGAGACAAAAAAAATATATATTTTTTACCTGTCAGGTTGGCTTGTTTTGCTATTTCATTTCAAGCTCTTTCTGTGTAATCTATTAGCTAAATCATTTTTTTTAAAGTATAATTATAAAGTACAGGCCGTTTTACAACCTCCTTCACAAAACTAATATTTTTATCTTTAGTACAAATTTTCTTTGACTTAACACACTTTTTCCGTGTAAAAACCAGACACAATCACAATATGAATCACACTCTGTAAACAAAATACTAAACGGTTTTGTATTGCATTTGTTTACTAAAGGACGCGGATATCTGAGATCGGACACGCTAATATGTCTACGTGTTGTCGATGCCTGTAAAAATTGCGTCCTCGTCGCTGCTTTACGACCCATGTGCGGAGAGCCTAAAATATTAGGATTATATTTTTTTCTTTTTCCTTTAAAAAAAATCTTAAAAAATCGCTACTTACGTCATAAGACAGCTCCTGCTTCAGGATAGCAGTGGTATGTTCGTTGTTGACGCAGCAGGCCAGGAGAGTCGGGTACAACACGTTGGACAGAGTCTCTACCGAAAAGTATGGGAAGGGCAGCGAACAGAGTTGTTGCAGGACGGAGGGTGAGAGACCGCTAACCAAGAGCATCTGTAAAGAAAAAGAGAATTATGAACAAAAAATGGTCATGGTCGTTGGAATTAAATAAGAGAAACCATAAAAACATAAACAAAATACAGCCACTCGTTTAAAAAAACAGAGAGTACGGGTACATCGTAACAATTAAATCCGATTGAACGGAGCGCATTAAACCTGTGCTCCTCGTCCTAAATTTTATCGAATGCATATAACCTGATTCTAAATCCTTTTAAATTTGACAAAGAAAAGGATATATAATGAGAAATACAGAAAAATAAAAAGAAACTTCTAACCTAATTTTTGTGGTATTTATTTATTTTAATTTATTAAAAAAAAACAAAATAATAACGCAAACCACAAAAGAAGCACTATCACAATAATTTAGTTTTTATCGGCTATTAACCAATTTTAAGGGTTGGAATGTACCCCTGAAGTCTACCTTTAAAATTTGTTTTTTTGCAAATATCTCGAAAAAATAAAATTATGGTTTCTTCTACTCGTGGGTTTGTCGCACTCGGCTGACGCCTCGTGCAACAATGTCCCTACTCGTATGAAACTAGTCGGTTTGGTTGCTTGGAGCTATTCTTACAAAGTATTTCTGTGTAAAAACCATAGGGAAGTTTACTGGTTTACTTAGATGATACAGTGTAGCAAAAAAAGTGGGGACATTTAAAAAATTTAACTGGTGAAGTCAGTCACCTCTGGTTTACACATAAAAATTATTATCAGAGAATAGCTCATATCAAAAAACCCCTTTCAATTAAATATTCAAAAACGTATCAATAATTATCAAAATAAATTAAAACTATTTTTTCACTTTGACAACCTGTATCTAGTTTTTTCGCCCAAATAAACTTTGTCGGCATGATCTACCAATAAAAATACCTCCTTAAAACAGTCGATTGCCTATATTAAAACGATATACGGTAGTCGGGCGAGCACGGTCGTATTATACCTTCACAATGCGACCGTGCCCTCCCGACTACCGTTAATCATTATTATTGAAGGCAATCGTCTTTTTAAGGGCTTATTTTAATTAGTAGATTATACCGACTGAGCTTATTTCGGGCGAAAAACGAGTCCACATTTATTTCATTCTGAAAGCTATACCGCCAAGTATAGTAAGAACATTTTAAAAGCGCAAATTCGGTACCCTTTGAAAATAATACAAAAAAACATAAAAAAGGCCGCCTGCAATCGGACTATTTTATACAAAGGCGCCGCTATCCTTTACAGCGACGCGCCGATACACTATGGGATAGAAATCCATTATTTTGGCCAAAAAGCAACTTTGAAATTTTAGTGGCTCATGCCACTAAATAATGCCACACATTTCAAAGTAGATACTCCAAACTACATGTACGCAAAATTATAAAAGGATATGACTGACTTCTATTGGGGTAATAAGAAACTTGAAAATGTATTTTAAGTAAACATAAATATACAACATTTAATCTACTTAGTTTATTATTAGCTTTGTTTATTAAAAAAGTAAAAGAGTTTAAATAATAAGAGCTATTGTTGTGTTTCCGATGCAGTCTCGCGAAGTCACGCTACTTTTGTCAAAGATTGTTTTACCTTTTTCTTTATCAGTTTTTGTACTTACAATTGCCTTCCTAATTTTTGCTACTTCTGAGTGTAAGGACAGATACAAGATTTTTTTATAATTTACAAGGTTTTTCATTTTAAAATTTAATATGTTTTGTCCTACACTGTATATTCTAAAAGATAAAAGCATTCTGATGAAAGATATGGATTCTACAGAATCTACCCAACAAAACAGTGTTTTTTTATTTATTTTATACGTTAAAAAATAAAAAAATTTGGGAAGATGTTTCTCTATTACACTTCTAAGAATAATTTAAAATTATTTTTCAGATTTGGATGGTCATATTTCCGAAACTAATTTATCACTAATACATGAAATGTATTATTGTTTTAAAGCATTTTAAAAGATTTTTTTGGTGGTATTATAATATTCAGGGTATTCCATTTAAAAAAGCATACCTATTGTCGTACCCTGTATATCATATGAGATAATAATCATCGGATTACTGATTAGAATACTACCGAATTAACCAAACAAGCTGACATTTTAGTTTATTTTGTACAATAAAAAATAATATGTTAATGTTAAGGGGGTGTAAATTTATAATAACATATAATAAGTTTTAGGTTTCCAAAAAGCATTTGTAATAATTTATAATATTTTTCCAGTAAAAAGCACCTCATTTTAAGTTAGATTGGTAAGTTTCAGAATTTTGACCAAAAAATTAATTTCTATTCCATAGTGCGATGACCAGCTGCATCAACCGGCATATCATAAAAGAAATATAGCAAAGGCGGCCGCGAAGACAAGCATGCCGATTTATTTGCTCTAAACTTTTTGTGATTTTTTTCTTATCAATGAGCACCGAATTTACATTTTTAAACTGTTCCTTCTATACACAAAAAATGATAAAGTAAACAAACCTTTTCGAAGGCACATAGCGCTGACAGAGCCTGATTTCCTATTTATTAGATAAATAAAAAAACACAGCTAAAACACGAGTCACGTACTTAAAAACATCCTTTTATTTCGTCTCTGTCTTGCCATAAAACCGGTGGCACGTGGCGTGGAACTAGAAACTCGTCGAGTTGAATATTTTTTGCTGCAATAAGTCATTGTTCACAAAGGGTTTATTTACTTTATCATTTTTTGTGTACTTTGCGGTACTACTTTCAGAATGAATTAAATGTGGACCCATCTATACTTAGATCTTTAAAACTATTTAACGAATTTTGATGCAGTTTTTTTTTAATAAAGTGATTTAAGAGAAAGGTTTATATGTATAATAACATGTTTAATATATTAAATAACCACTGATAGTTTCAAGATTTCGAATGTGAAGTCGTAAATAAATACATTTTTTTGCGCTTACATTGCAAACGATAGCTAAACTCTACGAGATAGATCTAAATGAGGAACTAAGTATTGTATACCTTAAAAAGGTCTACAAGAAAGTCCGCTATGGTATATGTTCGTCTCTAAGGTATAACCCACAATGACTAACTTTTATTCAGCGTACGAAGCCGCGGGCAAAAGTTAGTTTTAGATTTAACCAAATTGACGTCAGAAGTAGCTTCGAAAACCCTGTATATCACAACATACCCGGAGCAATGACTGCTCTAATTGTAGTTTATTAGATAAATTAAAAGCATTTCAATAGTATGTGTCAGCACCTCTTCAAACCTTCTTCGTAACAATTTATCGATCTACATGTAATCGACGCCGACAAAGTCTTTTCTTTTCACTTATTTCCATTACTCAAATTATAAAGTTGTGTCGAAATATGTATACCTTTCAAAACAAACATAATGGAAACTTTTCACTCGCGCCGCCGAACGTTCGTCGAAAACGTATGATTAAGCTAATGTCATTTTTCCATTAGCGCCGCACGAAATTAACGATGCTCAGATGGTTGGTATAGGTGGAATTTTTGCACTGCCGCATCTTGCCTATTTACGGAAAATTTAGATAATAAAACCCACAAGACGTATGCAGTTTTACTCTCCATTACAGAGGAAGGTAAACGGGGCGCGAAAATATCTATTTTACCTGCACGCCTGTAAGGTTACGTTTATATCATAGGTAAATGGGGCGCCAGCCCTTCCCGAGAGGGGTGTCGGTCAGGGCAGGTAAGAATTCTTATAATTGACACTAATAATTTGTATACCACTTAATCAGTTCAGTTCTCATTGTAATAGTGAATAGATGTGCGAAAAGATTTCCGCTCAAGATTTTAATAGTGAGAAAATGTCGGTATCAGTAATTGAAAGTGTGAGTGAAAAAGATTCAATAGCCTACAAAAATTTTACATTTTCCAAAGAAAGCAATAAATGTTTCGTAATTAATAAAATTTTTAAAAATAGACCAACATTTTATTTCGATACCTTTACTTTAAAGAAAACATTTGCGCCCCGTTTACCTTTACGATTTTATTGACCCCAAGATCCCTGCGCCCCATTTACCTGTTCAATAAAACTTTCGTGAAGGCCTTGCGCCCCGTTTACCACCGCCGTCCATTACTTGGAATAAAATCAATAACCATAAAAATAAGTTTTTGGAAAAATACTTCGACCCGCCAATTAATATTTTTATTCGCGCTGGAGTAATATTTTAAAGTCTGGGTTTAGAAATTAAAGTCTGAACTCAGAGACTAAAGTGTAAATTCGGAGATTAAAGTCTGAATTTTAGATTTTAGGACCACGCTGTATTTTTTTTCCGATAAAGAAAATTAAATCAAAGATTAAAGTCTAAATTCCATAATTCAAGTATCGATTCAGATATTAAAGTCTGAATTCAAATATTTAAGTGTGAATTCAGAGAATTGAATTCGAATATGAAAATCTTAATTCAGAGCTTAATGCCACGCTAGGATTTTTTTCCCAATTGAGACAAGAAATTCAGGGATTACAGTCCGAATTCAAAGATTAAAGTATTTATTTACAGATGAAAGACTGATTTTAAAGGTTAGACTCTACATTCAGAAATTAAAGTCTAAACTTAGAGATTAAAGTTTGAACTCAGAGAATAAAGTCTGAATTCGGAGATTAAAGTCTGCATTCAGAGCTTGGGGCCACGCTAGGATTTTTGTTTCCAACTAAGACAATTAGTTTAAAAATTAAAGTCTAAATTTAGAAATTAAAGTCTAATTTAAAGATTAGAGCCTAAAACCAGTAACTAAAGTCTAAGCTAAGGATTACAATTTCAATTCGTAGATTAAAGTCTTAATTCAGAGCTAGGAGCCCAGCTAGGAGTTTTGTTTAAAAATTGAGACAATAAATTCAAAGAACTAAATTCTTAATTTAAAGATTAAATATGATTTTAACGATTAGAGCCTTAATTAAAAGTGAAATAAAGTTTGAATTCGTAGATTTAGAAATTCGGAACTTGAGACCATGCTAGAATTTTTGTTTTCAATTTAGACAAAATTCAGAGAATAAAGTCTTAATTTAGAGATTTAATTATGATTTTAAAAATTAGAGCCTAAATTCAGTACCTACTTAAAGTCTGAACTCAGGATTAAAGTTTAAATTCGTAGAGTAGAGTCTGAATTCAAAACTTGGGGACACGCTAGGAATTTTTTTTCAATTCAGACAAGAAATTTAGAGAATAAAGCATGAATTCAATAATTAAATTCCTAATTTGGAGATTTAAGTATGACTTTAAAGATAAAAGTCTAAATTCAGTAATTATAGCCTAAACTCAAGATTCAAGTTTAAACTCGTAGATTAAAGTCTAAATTCAAAGCTTGAGGCCACGCAAGGATTTTTTTTCAATTGAGACAATAAATTCAAAGAATAAAGTCTTAATGTAAAGATTAAAGTCCTAATTTAGAGGTTTAAGTATGATTTTAAAGTCTGAATTCAGAGCTTAGGGACACGCTGTCATTTTTTCAATTAAGACAATAAATTTAAAAAATAAATTCAAAGATGAAAGTCTTAATTTAGAAATTAAAGTCTGAATTTAGAGATTAAAGCCTAAATTTAAAATTTAAAGTTTAAATACGAAATTGAAAGTCTGAGTTTAAAGATCTTGACTGGAATAAGTCTTGATTAAGAGATTAAAATCTGAATTCAGAAATTCAAGCTTGGTTAGAATTTTCGGAAAAAATGTGGCTATATCGTGATCGACAAAACTACGTAACTCCAAAACTCTCCAAAGAAAAATGACAGGAGTTGTGCCAGAAATAAATTATTCAAAAACCAAGTTGATCGCATAGAAGGGTTATTATCTACTAATTTTTACTGATGTACTGCTTCCATTATTATGTTTATTTAATGTTTTAAAAGGCACAAGAGCTTTACGGCTTTTTCTATATCCTGCTAAAAAATGACCATTACACTATATGATACTGTAAAATATGGAGCTACATTATTGTAAAACATGAGGTTATAATGGGCCTAAATAAAAATGCTTTTGTTCTCCGCATTTTTTGTATTTAATGATATCACTGGCGTGCCTGTGTGAGGAGAGTAACTGTTTTTTAAAAAATAACAAATTTGCACAAACGCAAATAGCTCTATAGACTGTCCACAGATGGGGTTTCCAAGAGGACAAATCGGACCAAAAATTTTATCTTTTAATTTTTCAAAAAAAGGTCAGTCTTCATAAAAAATTTTACTTGTTAAATAAATGTTATTCACAAAGAGAAAATATTGATATTGTATACAGGGTTCACAGGAACATTAAACACATGAATGTTCTCCAAGAATAAACTACCTTTTTAAGCAAAATGTCACTAAGAAAATTTATCAAGTAGGCTCTGGGGACGAATAAGAAAGCAGTGTTGCACATTTAATATTCTACCTTGTATTTTTATTTTTGTTAGGGTAATTTGCTTATGAGTTATGGTTAAAATTGCTTATATTTTTGTACAACGTAAAAAATATAAAAGTGTTTATTTTACTTGCTAAACTAATAAAATAATTAATGTCAATGACATTAAAATAAATCTATAAATTGGGGGTAATTTTTAAGTTTATGAACAAAATGTTAAAACTCGTCTTCAGTTATGAGTAAAACATGATTAGGATCAATAAATTTTACCATTTCTAAATAATTTAACGTTTTTGGGTTGGTAAAATATTGAAAGGATTCTTTTACACTTCGTTTAAAAAATATTTAAAAAATAAGGCGAATTTCCTCTTTTTCTTAAATATGTGCTTTGAACTTTGTACTCCGAGCTAGAATTAAATTCTAAGCACGTTTTACTCTAAAAGTTTTTTTAAAATAATTTGTGACCTAACCCCACCTTTTGTGATTTCAAATTAGGTTTTTTAAATTTTTCGCCATAATACTGTTCATATGACATTTGTCAAAATGGATTTTTAGGTTATCGGACATGCAGATGCGATCGTCAAAAAAAACCAAATTTCTTTTATAAAAAAATTCCAATATTTTGCGAACATTTTGCCGGTCACTGTATTAGTAAAAACTAAGGACAGTGTTAATCAATACCTTGAGAAAACTATGAGAGTCCAGTTTTACATCGATATTTTCCATCATTTTGTTAATTTTATATCTAAAAGTACTTATACCTGTCGACGCCTATGCTCTTTGGAGTCATCTATACACGTCGTGCCACTTCAAAACTTTCATGAGCAATTTTTGCCAATGGGTGAATGAGTCGGTCTAGAGCGAAACAACATAAACAAATAATATGTTTATATCGATAGTACAAGGAGTATAATGTTGTTTTTAGTTGTCCTTGAATGATTTTTTACTTTTGCTCTTATTTACGTTGTTATATTATTTTGCAGCCATTTAAAACTTAAAAATCAACAAAATCTTTTATGTCTTAACAAGAATACTATCTCGGGAGTCCCTCGCCAAATTTTTTATCGGCCATTAAACATTTTTAAGGGTAAAATGCACCCCTAAACATCACCTTTAAATTGTTTTTTTTTTCAAATATTTTGATAACAAACAAGAAAAAAGTATCCTGTTCTGTAGTGTCACTTTTTGGGTCAAGGGCCTTTTTCTGCTCCTCAAAATTATTTCGACACAAATTCATTTCCGGTTTAGAAAAATGTGGTATTCCCTGAGTCTTTAAGTGCTTTGAAGACAAAAACTAGGGTTACATGCAACAGTAAGAATCAATTTTAATTGTTTTTGTAGATCATCAGTGATAAAAAAGAAATTTATTTTGACAAAAAATTATTTCTATTCTATTCTATTCTATTTTTTTGCTTGGTTTTGGTCCCTTCAGGTCCAATTCACCACTCTTCCCCTTCCGGACTATGCTTTCCAGTGCTTCGTCGGCGGAAAATCTGGATAATCGAGCTCGTAGCTCCCAGAAATTCCAAAAGAAAACAAAAATAATTCTACAATCGATGCAATGCATAAATTGTCGGTTGTCAAACCAAGACCTGCTACTGGTGTTACGTGTAACCTTCACTTTCACTACTGACAGTTCCCATGACACGCCCATCTATTTCCCGCCATTTGAGAAATACCTCGTGTTCACCACCAAACAGGATACCATCAGCTTATAGGAATCTTCGCTCACAGCGTTTAGATCCAGAAGAAAGATGCCGTCAATTTAGCGTGAATCTTTCCTTGATCCCCGAAGGTAAAAACGTCCGTACGGCACCTCTAACCGCCACTCCGGGAATAACTTTGCAGTCCTCTACGCACGTCCGCACTGTCCGGAGGTCAAACAAAGAGTAAAAAAATATATATATATATATATATATATATATATATATATATATATATATATATATATATATTTAGTGTAACGGTTTTCTGATCATCGGTGCGCTATTGTCAGTGCAAACCAGTGTTGCCGAATATACCTATGAATTAAATATCGTAGAGTTTATATTGCTCTCAAGTTGCAAGGGCATCGTCAGGGGGGGGGCAGCCTCCCCCTAGTGCTTCTAAAAAGTTGCTAAATGTAAAGCAACCAAAAGCCTCAATTCTTTTTCTTGGCTTGCTTAATCGAGTATTCTCGTACGTACGAAACCAATAAAATCACCAATTCCGCATTCCATCAAATCTAAGCAATTGATCTGTTTTACTAATATTACAAATGCGAACTTTACATCGGTTTTAAAATTGAAAAAATTCGGTTAAAGATGGGTCC